>PIJE02000408.1:154298-251798 GCA_002895965.2 Coryphaenoides rupestris | reverse complement strand
TTGTAAAGGCCTATATCTGTCTGCTTCCTGGTTGGAGGCGGGGTCGTCGTGTGGACCAAACGATGTTATAAAGCACAGGTGCTTGTCTGTTCTTGCAATCTTCTGGCACTGCTGTGTGCACTAAAGTAAACACTTGAACTGCTATGCAGCTGACGGTGCCTTTCACTGCGGAAAGAGATGTATCACACACACTTAATTAACCACCCACCAAACTTCAGCGTCAATAGGCCCCCACAAACATACGTTTGACGGTTGGCAAAGCGAGAAACCAACACACACACACACACACACACACACAAAAACGACCATAAGCCGCTTCCAGCTGTGGCATCATATTTCACTCCGTTGGATGTCTGAAGGCATGCACACTGTGCGCGCCGCTCTCTCAAATCCCGCTAGTCCTGTTAGCAAATAAATGAGATTGGCGGGCACATCTGAAATAGCGATCGCAGTGCACCACTTCCATTATCACTGTTGAGGGAAATTAATCTAATGAATGTTCTTTAATTCCCCCGCGGTGCGCGAGTGGCGTGCGTGTCAAAGCAAGTCATTAGGAATGTGACACTTGTTCTGAATAAATGGCTGGGTACGTAATAAAGATCCTGCTGGGGTGTCCTCCTGTAAAAATGGGCTGTTTTCTTATTGTGGATGCTGTGGAGTATTACGGCGCGTCGGAGATGGAGAAGCGAGTGGCACGCGCCGCCTATTAACGCGGCGGGGTCGTTAGCGGGGCTGGAAGTGCGTTTTTCATCTTCGCGCGCCCTGTGCCGCGCGGGGTCGTTTGTTCACAACACTGCTGATGCTGCATTCAGGAGCTCTATCATTTAAACAGCCGTAAAGAGCACCGGCTGGGGCAATAATAAACCAATGGCGCCCGGATCCACACGCAAAAGCTCTTTGTTTGGGATAAGTAGGTACTGCTGCTTTGCCTAAAGGCAGATTCCAGAGATGTACATACTATGAAGCTATAGCCCACTGGGTTTTTGGGCTTCTGGGTCGTCCTATGTGGATTGGAACCCAGGAACACACACACACAGGTAAGGACCTGTCTCAGTTATGCAGGCTGCCTGCCACGCTCACGTCAAGTACACACATGTCCACACAGGTCTCGGTGGGATTAATGCACTGGAAGTCGCAGTAAAGTGATACCTCATAGACATACTGTACATACACACATAGCTCCCCTATATGTGTCTGCCTGTTGGTCCTAACGCTGCAATACAGTGAGGAGTCTTAATGGCTTAACGTGTCGAATATAGACACACATTTCATATAAATGACACCATGGATATTTACACAGATTATTTCTCTCCCAGTCCCAGAATATACACTTTTCTAGCCTAACCATCAGCATTCTACCTGAGTACAGATTGTGGTTCTGCTAGCACAAATATGCACTTTAGGACCTGTAGAGACAAATAGAGACAAAATAAAAGACAAAAACTAGTAATAAAATAAAGTGATGAATGTGTGTGTGTGTGTGTGTGTGTGTGTGTGTGTGTGTGTGTGTGTTGTTACACTTGTGTATGTGAAACATTTGCGATACACACACATAAATCTGCAACACTCCAACGCTCTAAGCAACGCTCTGTTAACGAAAAAACAATGTTTGTCACCTGCATCGTTCTGTCACCGTACACAAGAGCTTCTAGACGCTCCACTGATGACCTCCCCGGGGACTGTGTGTGTGTGTGTGTGTGTCTGTCTGTGTCTGTGTGTGTGTGTGTCCATTGGGGTTTGTCAATAGACTGCACACACACAGGATTTGTTAACGTTGCTGGGATGATAGGTGTGGTCAGAGTAGCCACTTGGGGGCGGTGGGGGGTGCTGGGGCGGTGGGGGTCCCCAGCCTCTCCCTTCCCTGGATCCTTCCCCCGGCGGGGCGCCGCTAGCAACCGGCAAAAACAAACAGAGGCGTTCACGAGGGGCTTCAGATGCAGTCGATGGATCTTAATTCGTGTGTGTGTGTGTGTGCGTGTGTGTGTGTGTGTGCCAGTTATTGCATTGGGCAGGTTATTGCATTATTCACGGTTTTAATAAGCCAATTAATAATAACTTCCATTTACATAGACAGACCATAGAGACAGACACAGGCACAAAAGGAAAAAAAAACACCTTGCTCTCTCATAGGCACACAAAAACACACACACACACACACACACACACAAAACGATACACATTATGTTTGAAAATGTCTCCTTGGAGATGTTATCTACAAATATCACCTGCAGCCAAACAAGAATACCGCTAATAAAAGACTGATCTGCAGCCCCCCCCCCCCCCCGTTCCTCCATAACTACTTCCTGCTACCCTGCCCTTGAACAAGGCACCTGACCTTCCGCCGTGCCCACTGCTCTCAGTCGTGTGTAATGAAAGGCTTGCAGTCCTTCTGAGGACCTAACAGGTGGAATTGTGGGTGATTCTCTCTCTTCCCCCCGGCTGGCCCTGTAACTACCCTTGTCCTTGATGCATTTCCTCAAAAAGAAAGAAACAGGGGTGTGTGGCTGTGTGGCTGTGTGTATGTGTGTGTGTTGTGGGGTGGGGGGGGGGGTTGGCTGCAATTGTTGGCTAACCCCTAGCAACCTCAGTTATTTTCGGGTTGTATTCCGACTGCATGCGGATGAGTCCTGGGCCATAATGAGCTGGGTGTTGTTGTTGGACGAGTTGAAAGAGAATTAAATTCTACCGGCCGGTCGGGACTCATTGCGAGCTGCAGAGTGCACCGCAGGACAATTACCAAGGGTACCTTCAAAAGCAACTACAATAGAACATCGCGATACCCACCAAGCAGGCTGCGCAGCGCTGTGTGAGCGGGGTTATCTTTTGGGCATCGATTGACCACTCAAAGGCGATCTCCAAATGTTTTCATCTGTGCCCTGCATCCGGTCACTTTATTCCATTATCTCTTGTAAACATGACACCTTATTGACCTCATATTTTCTACTTTACTTTTTATACCTTTGCTGCTTTTGTTTTCTTTTAAATTACAGTCGCTCACCAGCTTCCGCAAGCGACTATGAACACTTACCTGTACAGTACAGCATAGCTTCCCTCCTTTACCGCCCCCCCCCCCCCCCCCCCCAACCTCTCCTCCCTAATCCAGTCCTAATTACCCTAACCAGGGTTCGTCCCCACTCTAGCACTTACTTGTATGTTCGTACATCCCAGCGCTTAAAATAGTACTTAGCATTGTGTAGCATCTTATCCTAGCTATCTTTCTGTTTACCAGCAAGGGTTTAACCAAACAATGATGACAATTAAACTTGTTCTATCAACATAGCAATTATGAATAGCTTGAAACTTGTTCTCTTCAAATTGCACTGTACTGTCAGCCATATATTGTTGTTTCACTCTGTTTGGAAAAATGTAAGTCACAGATGACTCATGGATGACACCTTTTCAGTTAAATATTTCACAGCACACAACAACCACTGGACATTTGCTCAACTTGCGTGAACCCTTTGATGTGCAGGTAAACATGGAGACGTTCAGCTCCAAGGACATGGCCCTGAAGGCCCAGAAGAAGATCCTGAGCAGCATGGCCACCAAGTCCTCAGTCCAGATGTTCATCGACGACACCACCAGCGAGATCCTGGACGAGCTGTACCGCGTCTCCAAGGAGTACACCGGCAACCGCACTGAGGCCCAGAAGGTGACCAAGGACCTGGTGAAGATTGCTGTCAAGATCGGCGTGCTGTTCCGACACAACTGCTTCAACAAGGAGGAGCTGTCGCTGGCGCAGGACTTCAAGAGGAAACTCCGCCAGGGGGCGATGACGGCCATCAGCTTCCATGAGGTGAGCCGCGAGCCAGCTAGCAACTCCATGTGCCACGTTAGCATGCTAACGCCTGTTCACTCCCTGAGGAACAAGAGTTGCTATGCTAACCACCGTTGCTTGGCATGGCAATGGTGGTTCCTTGAGGACCAAGAGTCCATGTTGATGTTTGACAATGTGGGTGTGAGTGTGCGTAATTATGGGTGAGGGCATAGAAAACGTGATTTATTATTAGCAATTAGTGTGAACGCTAATTTCCATAGCATACTGCATTATCCACATTCAGTGTCAGACTGCAGATCATGAAAAGCCAGCTAGCAAAAGGTCAAGTGGTCTTTATTTGACATCATCACGGTATCTAACGATCTCCCTCTTGAACCGCCGCAGGTGGAGTTCACCTTCGACAAGGCCGTGATGTCGGAGATCCTGACGGGCTGCAGGGACCTGCTGCTGAAGCTGGTCAACGCCCACCTGACCCCCAAGTCCCACGGGCGCATCAAGCACGTGTTCAACCATTACGCCGACCCCGAGCTCCTCACGCAGCTGTACGAACCCGAGGGACACTTCCAGGCCAACCTCACCAAGATCTGCAAGGGCCTCAATAAAATGCTGGAGGAGGAGACGATATGAGGCCGGCTTCAGTCCGACCGTTAGGAACCACCCCCAGCCCCTCAGGCCCCGCCCCCCCCACCCCCCAGGCCCTATGGGAGATGTAAAGACACACGTAGGCGACGACGGACGCAAATATACACGTCTGCACACCCTGCAGACAAGGAACTGGCAATGCAACAGTAGGCTAGGTGTGGACTCCTGTACAACATTGCTGACCTGTCAATTTGAAATCTGAGTACGAGAAAGAAAGAAGTGGGAATGACTTGTAGAGTTGCTCAAAGGTCAAGCATAATTAGCCTTTTGTATTTTTTTTTGTTTTTTGAAACACATTTTAGCTGGTTTTCAGGATAGGGCCTCTGTTATAAATATCTGAATCACTGTCCAATATGATATATTTAATATCTTTTCATGTAACGTTTACAACTACTGATGTAAAGTATTAATGGGGATTCAGTTTGATAGTGAGTGATAGGACACTGCCATCTTGTGGTAAATGTGGTGAGTCATCTGCATTTTTTACAAATGGTTATAATCTAGTTAGGTATCCAGAGAATATACAGTACATGAAGAGGACTCACTAAACTGGATCTTCTTTATTTGCATTGTTTTGTTGTCCCACAAAAGCATAAATACAAACTTGAATTTGTTTGCTGTTATCGTTTGTTGTTTTCTGGGGATTGCGATCCCCATGGTTTGTCTTCCAAGTAAGAGCACAGCTAAACTACAAAAACTACAGTAGTCAAGCCTTCTCTCTACAGGGTACCACACGCACACACACATCACGGAAACATGTTGTTCTCAATGCTCTTTTAAGTGTATACTGTACACACATTGTGTCTCCAACAAAATGCCAGCCTCTGTGTCCTGATGATTTATAGTACAGCACAGTAAAGGAAGAGACATAAGACATAAGACAGTAGTCTACTTTAATAATGCCAGAGCAGAAATGTGGGTAAGGTAAGATCATCAGTAAATGGTCATTTGATTGCATTTATACAACTCAGAAGCTCTTTATGGTAGTGCCTCGCATTCACCCATACTTTCACTCGGAGCAGTTAAGGTTAGGTGGTGTCTTGCTCAGGGACACCTCGACAATCAGCCAGGTGGAGCCCGGGGATCGAACCAGCGACCTTCTGTAACTGTTACGGTTCGTCCGTCCTCGCCTCCGCATCCACATCCGCGCCTCCCCGCTCCCGCTACGCGCCCTTTGCGCTCCTCGTCGATGACGCTGCCTGAAGCACGACTCTGCGCACCTGCTCGTCATTATTAAATTATCACCGCACCTGTCCCTTGTCTTCAATCACCTTCCACCACTACAAGAACCTGGTCGACACCCCACTAGTCGCCTGTTCTTCCCATAACCCTGGAGGATGAACGTCGTTACCCTACCTTTTTGTTTTTTGCCAACCCTGGTTTTTTTTCCTTTGCTCGCACCCCGGACCCCCTCTGCAGTTGCCTTCCCAGGGATCACTATCCCTTCCCCTCCTTCTAGCCAATTTAACTTCACGCAGTTATTGTGCCAACCCCTCGGCAGTGCCTTTTTCTGAAGCCAATTTAACTTCACGCAGTTGCCTTCCCAGGCATCACTATCCCTTCCCCTCCTTCTTCTCCTCGGCACCCCAGTATCCCGGACCTCCGCAGCTGAGCCGTGCCGACCTGTAGAGCCCTCACCCTGCTCCACCTGCATCCCTCTACAGCTCCTGTGACACCCTGACATTTCTTGGTGGCATATTTTTGTGGCAACCACATGTTTCTTTATTAAACCGCCCCTCTGGGCTTGTACTTGAACTAACGTTTCCTCCATTGCTGTGTGCCTGGGTCTTCCCCCTAACAGTAACAGTATTATTGGTGTGAATGCTGAAAGCATTCACATGTTATTCACCCAAATTATTATTTTCCACCTTGTTTTTTTGCAATTGCAATGACTTTTCGATTGCAATGGCTTTTCTTATTGATACCCTTCATACTTTCCAAAATATTCAACATTTTCCGGCAATTTTTCCCCATTGAAATGAATGGGGGAGAATGTTCAAAATGTTTCCAAACCCACTCATGTTCAACCTCTTCCCATTCATTCAGGTAGAAACTCCATTAAAACGTTCAGGACACTTGGATGAAAATTTTCATAACATTCATACTTTTTACATAATTACAGTTCAAACTTAATTGATTTTTCAACTCCTCAGACACTTTAACATGGGTGTGTATTGTGCTGGTTAGAGTGGGTGACGTCACCGTTAGTGTAGAGCAGACGAAAAAAATATATTTATATTTTTAAAACTGCCATCCCGCTCCACATACGTAATCTATACATCAAAATGTAGGTACCTTGGGACGATCACATATGTAACGATGGAAACAAAGACTTATACTTTTGGATTTATGAGCCTCGGAGTAACACGAGTCCCCACCTAATTAGCTTATTAAATTACACCACTATGACTAACTTTTTCCCCATTGAAATGAATGTGAGGAAAGTTTCAAACACTCATATTCAACCTCTTCACGTTCATTCATACATTCAGGTGTGTGTGCGTCACGTGTGTGTGTGTTTGTGTGTCACGCAACTCTGCGTTAATGGTGCGTTCAAGTTGTACCGGAAGTCGGAATTTTCGACTTTAACAAATATTCAACAGCTCTTCATATACAGTCTTCATATACACCAGAAATTCAGTTTAGGGTCAGCATTACATTTTCTACATCTTTCATACATTCCCATTCATACTTTTTGAAAATATTCAGATTTACAATTCTTCATAGTCCTTCAGCTCCAACTTCAAGCCAGCGATTCAGTTTACCGTCAGCCTTTCAACACACAGCATTCACACCGCAATTTCTTCAGAAATTGCATTTTCTAGTTGAATAGAGAATATTGTATCTGTGGGAGTGTTTGGTGGCTGGCTGGCATAATTGGCCTCACCTGGCACTCCTGCCACATAAGTCGGCTTAGTTCGGGGCTCCTCCAAAGACACAGGCAGTAGTGGTGCTGAAAGTCTGGTTTATTGCAACGTATGATAAGAAAGAGCAGGTGGTACATGCTAGCATGCTAGTGCTCCCTGAGTGTGTGTGCTGGTGGCTGACAACCTGTGGTGCACTGATTAGCCAATGCACCACAGGTGTGCAGCCCGAGACAAGTAGTGCAATCAATTGCGGACAGAATACAAATGGGAATTATTAAATAATTTTTATTAAATATTTCATTAAAATAACTACAACTACACATATAAAACATGAATGTCCACAAATGTGGACAAAAGTACTCTTTTCGAACTTTTTTTGACACTTTCTTTTGACTGGATAGAGCTACAGTCGATTGTCCACAGCTACGGTCTGCATAAATATACAATTATCAACATGACATAAGCAGGCCCTTAGTCAGCATTACACAAACCTCTTGATTAGCTGGCAGCATGAGCTCTTAAATACCATTCTCTCCTAGTAGGTCCTATAATTTATTGCTCAGCGCGAATACAACTAATATGAAATATAAAACGTGAAGCCCAACCGCCGGCAAATGTCGAGCGCTTCTGATTCAACAATAAATAAACTTCAGGAGTGCAATAATACCTTGAGAACCACACCACTCGCAGTAAACCAAACAACGGTGATGGAAGACTTGATTACCTGGCAACCCAGTCCCAGTTTTAGAGTTGGCGTGGAATGTACCAACTGGTAGGCTGATCTAGCTGCTTGGATTGTCCACCTATCAACCTACAAGCCTACACCCAGTGGACTGTACCAACTGGTAGGCTGATATAGCACATGAGTGCATGTGTCCACCTAGATGCATAGTAGATAGATCAACGTACACCCAGTGGACTGTACCAAAAGGTAGGCTGATCTACTGTAACACTGTTGACCTGGCCTCAACACAGTGGCAGTGGTGGGGAGGGGGGGTTGGAGGGGAGCCCCCAAAGCATCACAGCTGGAAGAGCTCATCCTCGCTGGCTCTGATGGTCTTGGTGCGCTTGGTGACCGTCAAGGGCACGGCCGTGAGCGATGTCTGCTGGCTCAGCGCCGGCGTGGGCGCGACGCTCTGGGAATGCGTCAGGCATCGGTGCTCCGGGACCTTGATGTTACACGCCGCCTCGATGGCAGCGAACCTGCAAGGTGGAGACGGAAGGAAAAGACCAGAACGACTCAGTTGTAGGGCTTGCACAGAAAAGTCATCTTATCGACGCGTCGACGTCACTACCACAAGTCGACGCCTACCGGGAGACAATGATTTCACACTTTAAGATTTTTTTTATTTTATAATTTTTTTTATGATATTTGGTGCAAATGCGGTGGCCGGTGGGGGGAAAATGAAGCGATTTCGAGCGGCTGTTTGCCCAGAGGATACCCGTGCTTTATTTTTTTGGACAGCCCATTCTGTCTGTGTTTTTTGCGTGCGTGTGTATGTGATGACGTCATCAACGATGCGTCGACGTTACGTCGACTTTCTTGATAGAAAAGTCGACTTGAAAAAATCAGAAGTCGTGCAACCCCTACTCAGTTGTCACAAAGACTCAGTTGTCTCAGTCATAAAGAAGAGTTGTGCACATCATGTTTAGAATTGGAGGGATGGGAACGTCTCCTAGGCAATCCCATTGCTTTTACTACATATTGAGAACAGTGGATCCTTTCATTAGTCGAGGACCGACCCCTGAAGTCACGTGTGCCTCACCTGATGGGACTGTTACCCTCTAAGGCTATAATCTGCTATGACTCTACTATCTGTAGTGTACAGATTCTAGGAAGTATGGAGCTAGAGTCTCAGAGCTAAAGAGCAGTAGCCTCATGAGACTCATTCCTATCTCAAGAGTTCACATTCTGAAGCAACTGCTTGTTCGGAAACAACAATGGCGATAGACAGATGGTTCATCCAATCACCTGCAAAGTATTTTTTTAAAGTGCCAGCCCTTTTTCCAAAGTTTCCCATGAGGACTTCCCGGATGGTTCGATGAAACAAAACAAACCATCTGGCACATCAGGCAGTTGGATCAATGAGTGTGTAATGTGTAATTATCTTTTAACAAGAGTTTGATTTAAAAGCCTCACTTTCAGATTTGAATAGCCTATATTCTACGATCGCCTCATGGATGATTTATTATATGACATCTACATTGAGAGGTGCAGGTCTATAAATGTTGCATAAGCCATAGTAAAATAGATAGGCCTACATTTAAAAAAACAAAAGCAGCTAGGTTGTACCGTTTCTCCCCATCGTGACATCCCTGGACTGCTACCTTCTTGGACTGTCGTATCAAAGCGTCCATTCGTTTTAGGAAATCCATGGGAGAGAGCTCCGAGCTGTCCACCTCTGCGGTCGCAGACAGACCCTTGTCACCATCACCCGGAGCACAGACACGGCCGGAGGGTTCACCCAGGTCACCCTCTTTGACCAGATCCAGGCAACCGCACGCCTCCGAACCTGCCAGCGGTGCTGCTGGGATGAGCAAGACCTTCTTCAGAAATATAGAGTCGTTGGTGTACAACCTGTTGACCCGCTTGATTTGTTCTGTCTGAAAAATAGAGATAAGATAAGATAGAACTTTATTAATCCCGAAGGAAATTCTTGTGCCAGAGGATGCTCAAAATACCAACAACAATAAGCGGAGCAATAGAATAATAAACAACAGAGGAATAAACAACAGAATACAAAAATAAAATAACTAATTTAGGTTACACTTAATGTAGAATCAAACCGGTAGGTTACTACAAATACAAAAAATATGCTAGATACACATAACAGTGGGACCATCAGAATCAAAAAGTATATATAATATATAATATATATATATATATATATAATATATATATATATAAAAGCATATATAGTGGAGGCTATATCCTCTATATCCCCTTTTTGTTTTTCTTATGCATCTTTTGTATCCATAACAAATCCCTTGCATGGATATATAAATTACTTAATACTACGAATATAACAACTGATATAACGTCACTAATAGGTCGAAAAAAAGGACCATATACTTACAGAGACTCCGTATTTGAGCGCCAGGCCTGGCAGCGTGTCTCCCGGCTCCACGGTGTGCGGAACACCGCCGCGTGGCGCCGCCGCGGTGGTGGTGGTGGAGCCCGGGGACCGAACCAGACTACCGTAGGACCTGCTGCGGGCTCCCCGGGGCAGCAGGAGCCCACTGCCTCCGGGTGGCTCGTCAATCGACATGATAACAATAACAATAACAACAATAAACAATAATAATAATAATAATAATAAAGCTCTTTCCCAGCAGGATCAACAGCAGCTGTATGGCTCATAACACGAACTACGGCGTAAACTTATTCACGAAGTCTTCCGTTTCTTCCGCCGATCTCGCGACCACACCGCGGCCCAGCGCAGCAGCAGCAGCAGCAAACACGTCGCCGCCGCCATCGCCGCCGCCCTCGTCACGCAAACCGCAAACAATGACTGTTGTTGACACCTCGACATCATCCCAGCTGACGTCACAAAACAAACAAATAAATAAATCAACACGTCTGCGCTTCAAAACTTCACAAGAACTCGTCGGTTGTCATGGCTGCGCTTCTGACGTGCATGTCCCGGCATGCATCACTTCGACGGCAGGAAGCGATCCAGCACAAAAATAGAAGTGTGTGTGTGTGTGGTCGAGTGGGACCGTTGCTGTCAGACCAGCGTTGCGGATAGAAATGTCATTTAAAAGGGAGGGCAATGACCCGAGTCAGTTAAATGTGTTAAAGGTAAGCAGCGTGGCGTACCGTAGAGCATTCTGAACGACAAGCTACGTACCGACACACACACACACACACACACCAGGCAGCAGGGACAGGTCGCTGCTCGTGTGAACCATTGCTTCGACAAATCGTTTGTTGTTGTTGTTGATATTGTTTCAGAAACGGCGCGTCTCGGATCTCCTGGCACACTTTATCCCAGAGGACGAAGCCGCCCTGATGAAGAACGGAAGGTATCCATTTAACTACGCAGACCTTTTACTCTGTGTACCGAGGAACCTCGTCGTTTACGTCCGTTTTGCTTCCAGATACACCTGCCTGGTGTGTACCTACCGCCCTGTGTTCGACACCGTTGACATGCTCACAGACAAGCTACGTACCGACACACACACACACACACACACCAGGCAGCAGGGACAGGTCGCTGCTCATGTGAACCATTGCTTCGACAAATCGTTTGTTGTTGTTGTTGTTGTGGTTGTTGTTGTTGTTGCTGATGTTGATATTGTTTCAGAAACGGCGTGTCTCGGATCTCCTGGCACATTTTATTCCAGAGGACGAAGCCGCCCTGATGAAGAACGGAAGGTATCCATTTAACTACGCAGACCTTTTACTCTGTGTACCGAGGAACCTCGTCGTTTACGTCCGTTTTGCTTCCAGATACACCTGCCTGGTGTGTACCTACCGCCCTGTGTTCGACACCGTTGACATGCTCACAGTCCACAGAAAGGGCAGGAGGCACCTGGAAGGTTAAGGATCTAGCTCAAGTCAAGCATACATACACATATATATCTATGTATATAGGAATGTATCATCTCCAATCATACGACAGTAATGCCCATGTAGACATTCCGAGCAATAGAAATAAAGTGGTGCAAACTCTCGATGTGCACACACAGGCATGAAGTGGCACTATGGCAAGAAAGCCCAGCTGAAAAATGAAATGACAAAGAGGCGCCATGCAAACTATGTACAAGAGGAGGAGGAAGGTGACCGTCAGGCTGAAAGACAGGTGAGAACACAGTGCTACATGTCATGATTGCTCCTCTGAGATGCTGCTGATCTCATCCCGCCCCATTATCTATGCGAGACCTGGCCAGCTTACAGCGTACCTGTGTTCTCAGGAGCCTTCCAGTTCAGCCCCGTTATTGGTGCAAACCAGGAGGATTACCCACCACGCCTTGCTGAAGACTGTTCCGTACAACAGTTGTCACAAAAAGGCCAGGTCGGTGATATTGTTTGCAACCCCCACGTCGTCGCCCTTTGGTTGAGTCACATCCGGGTACCTTTAAAAGTACCACTCCATTTTGAATGCTCATCTTAAAAAAAAGGTGTATTTCTTTAGCACACCGACTGATAAGGCTAGTGGTTCAGACCCAGCTGGCCCCCCGGCACCATCCGGCTCAGCGCCACGTGAGGCGAGGGAAGGGGCCGCAGGTTCAAAGCCAACACCAGCAGCAAGTGCTCCCAGCAGCTACACAGCAGGTGAACCCAGATGCAGAGTGTGTGTGTGTGTGCGTGTGCGTGTGCGTGTTCACATGCGCCCAAGACCCTGACCCTGTTTTAATTGGTGGTGCCTTTTGTGTTACTTTGTGCCCGTTATTAGTCAAAGTCAATGACTCAAAGCCATCTCGAAGTAAAAAGGAATGCAAAGCGAGAGCATCGGCAGAGCCTGTAACAGCCCAGAGGAGGAGAGAGCTGGAGCACTACCTCCAACTGAAGAGGTATGGGTTGCCTCATTAAATGGGTTGTTGTTGTTGTGGCACCTACTCGCCACTAGATGTCAGTATCGCACCGTCTTTCCTTTTGTGTTTCTTTTTTAGCGACGGGTGGTTGCAAGACAGAAGCGGCCAATGGGTGAAAGATGAAAATGCAGAGTTTGACTCCGACGAGGACGAGCCTCCTCCTTTAGCTCCTCTTCCTCCGGCAGATGAGAAAGACTAATATGGGACGATGACGTGGACACTTGGGGAGTCACCAGCATGGTAGACAGACTGTATCGCTGTCCATCCGTTACATTCACACGTACAACCATGATTGGTTGGATGGTTCTTTTTAAAGACCAGTGTAATCGGTGGGAATGTCCCTGCATTGATACTCCATCATTTCAAAGTAGTGACAGTGAAGACAAGAGCTTCCTTTGTCATTGGTCAATCATACATGCGCTCTGTGAGCCGGTTAAGCGGAAAAAACGTGGAACACAAAGTGTATGCTGACATGCACTTCGGAGATGCATTCTATTCAGCATTTGAAGAACCTGCCCTCACAACACTGGAAGGACTTTTCCATTGTCAATCAGCTAGGGACCAACAGAAGTGGGTGATTATTGGTGATAATGTAGGCAGTGGAGTCCCACAGTTTTAGCACGGTTGGCACAAAGTCCTCCGCTGGGATATGGTCCTCCTTATGAACATTAAAATAAAAACTATGATACATCATGCAAGGTTCACTGTGTCTGATGTTGTGGCATGTTCTCGGTGGGAATCCATATTTGTTTTTGCTGTTCATTATTGGATATGTGGTAAAAAAAAAAAAAAAAGGTGCTTGTTCCAAATTGGAGCCTTGTTCCATTGGCCTTTAACGCCACATGTGTCCTTTTACAAAATCAATGTACCGCTTCTACCCGATTAAATCAAGCCTTTTAAAAACACAATAGCTGCACAGGGACAATAGCTGGTTGCCATTCAGTAAATACTTTCACTCTGTGTTACGGTCCAAAAATACAGCAGTGTTTTACAGTGGAATAAATAAATGGTCAGAAATAGAGTGCCGCTTGGCAATACTGACCCTTAAATCATTGTTCGACTGCTTCCTGTGACGTATGACATGGTAGTAGCCCTGCTACATGTCTGAAATCCCTTGACCTTTTGAGGCGTCTGTGTTCGCTTTTGTTACGTGTGGTCTTTTCAAAGGTGACATTAAGTCAGCCGTGAGATTAAGGTCCGTGATTGAAGTTGAACACGTCTAAAATACCCAAACATCTTGAAAACAAATCTAGAGGGGGGAACCGCATACGTCGCAACTCGCAACAGATTGCGGGCACCCATGAAGCGCAGGCGGTGAGACGGAAGTACCCTCCGAGTTTAGCAGCTGTTCTGGGCCGTTTCTGAAGGCCCCCATAAAGTTCCTCAGGCACACATGGGCGCACTCTTCCACTGGCCCCCGGCGAACCTTCAAGTGTGGATGTATATTTGGAGCGGGGGTAACTCAAGCCCAGAAGACAGAGTTACATTCCCTACCGCTGCACAAGGAGGTTTTGCTGGCTGAACACGAGTGTATAAATAGGTCAGGTGCTTAGTGGGGGGAAAGTTAGAAACTCAAGAAAATACTTTTTAAGGGATTAGAGTATTGTGAGAAAAAAAAGAAAAGAAAATGGCTAGTTGTCCTTTTTGGGGGTGATCACCGCAGATTAGTAAAACATGTTCTCATGCATGTTTGAATATGAATGTACAATGACTTGCCACCTGTTGAGTCTTATTTTGTCTTCTGAACGATTTGGTAATTGAAGTCCAGTGAAGTCTCACTTTATTTAGACAATGTCAAACTTTTTTGGCTACTAATTGGCGTCTACTAATTTGTGACATTTGGCACACTTCAACATTTTGAAATAACAGCACTCTTTTATGACCATTTATGACAATATTTTAATGTTTTTATTATTTAAAGTATTTACAAATGTGAATCATCCTCTGTAGCACCACATTATCATGAATGGAGGAGGGTTCACTGGTTTGGGACGATGTCGGGGACCAACGAACACACACACACACACACACACACACACACACACACACACTAAAAGCACAAGAAAGACACTTGAAAGACACATTGCTTGTGACCTGATCCATGCTTTTATGATGAAGTCAACAGTCTACAAAAAAACAGCAGGCTGAGGGGTTAATGAAATGAAATGGCTTTTACATTTACATGGACGTTACGTGGGTTTTCACCATGCATGATTTATTCAACCACTGTGAAAACTCCCATGGCTACGGAGAGCAGTGCGGACAGAGTTGGCACTGGGGGGGGGGGGCCCTGGGGTTGATGGCGGTAATCCTCCTGATGAACAGGATCGTTTGTCGTGTCGTTCACTTCCTCCTCCCTGCTCATCTCAGTCTCTGTTGGCGAACTGCGAGAAGGAGGAAAAAAAAAATCAAGAAAGAACATATTTATCTCTTCCACGACGGTACCAATGAGGTGCCATGCTCAAGGACGAACAGGGTAGTCATGGTAAAGACCGAAGTAATGCTAACGTCTGCTAATGTGTGTTTACGGAACTAAAAGCACATTTTTATATCAAAGCTCACCCACTTTTAATTTTTGGGAGAGACTCTCCACTCTATGTCTACCACGTGTCTATTATTTGTGAGAAGATGGAGAACAATGGAGCGGCAGTAGCTCAGGAGGTAAGAGTGGTTGTCTGCCAACTGGAAGGTTGCTGGTTCGATCCCCGGGCTTCCGCTAGCTAACGTGCCGAAGGTGTCCCTGAGCAAGACACAACCTAACCCTAACTGCTCCTGACATGTTGGTTGTTTACCTTGCCGTCAGTGTAATGAATGGGTGAATGTGAGGCAACTGTAAAGCACTTTGGATAAAAGCGATATATAATCCATCTGCCATTTAGAATATTTCTTTGCTGGACTGTGTTGCGTTGGGAGATACTGACGCATGTCGTTGTTCCTGGTGATAGCCATGGCGGCGCGGGCGCGGGGCCCCTGCTGGGTGAAGTGGTAGCCGAATTTCAGGATGCTGGAGTTGTTCTCCAACATGGCGGCGATCTCCATCTCCACGGAGTCCCCCAGCGTGTGCCTCTGCAGGTGGGGTCAGTCAGGGTCAGACCACGTTTGTTTTACACAGTTTTACACTTTTAGCAAATGCTTTCATCCAAAAGTGACTCAAAGTTTGGGTTGAGAACAATCAAAGCGTTAAAAACTATTTCTTGTCCATTTGTTGTTCAAACATGTGTGTCACGTATTTTCACTGAAATAACGTCAGCATCGCGTCCAGTTTATTAGGTACATATTTGACGAATGGTATTTAAATTCTCTTCTGGGGTCATGATCTCCTAGCAGCTGTTTTACTTCCAGCCAAAATGTTCTTGAAATAAATTGTTTATATAAAATAGTTTATATAAAATAACCACATTGTAAACAGCCTATTTGTGTATACTCCTGTGTACATTTTTTAAATAAATAATTATATTATGACTGAAGTGGTGGAATTCATAGAACAGCTAAAACAGTCACAAAATTACATCACTTAACTGGAACGCAGCCTTTAAAACCAGAAAAAGATATAAAAAGCCATATCACAATATTACAATATCCAAAATCTAAGTAGATATCTTGACTCATGTCACAATATCAAAACATATTCTCATTTAATATTGCCCAGCCCTAATTTGAAGACACACATATTTAAAGGACTCCTATTATACCACCAGGTGTGAGCGTGGTTAGCCATTCCAAGCGGTTTCAAAAACCGGTTAGAATGGCCCCACTTGACATCACAAGTGGGAGTGTCCACCCAGATGTATGGTGGATGGATCAGCCTACCAGTTGCTACGGTCCAATGGGTAGGCTGGTAGGCTGATCTATCCAGCATACTTATAGGTATAAGATTCTTCTAAGATAAGTTTATTCATCCCGAAGGAAATTCTTGTGCCAGAGGTTGCTCAAAATACCAACAACATAAGCACAGCAATAGAATAATAAACAATAAAGTGATAAACAATAGAACATTAAAATAGAGTAATAAACAATAGAAAAATAAAAAATACAATAAATAAAATGTACAAATTTACAGTGAATAATTATAGGTCCTTTAAGTATATATATGAGTGTGCTGTGTGACCTGGTTGTCAATCTTGAGCTCCATCAGCGTGGCGTTGCTGGTCATTGCCTTGATCACAGCCATCATGCCCTCCGCCGTGATGAAGTTAGACTCGATGTTAAGACTCTGGAGGCTGGTGTTTTCCTGCAGCATCTCCGCACACGCCTGCACACACACACACACACACACACACACACACACACACACACACACACACACACACACACACACACACACACACACACATGTATACGGCACACACACACACACACATATATATTTATACACCACACACACACAAACATATGCACACACACACACACATGTGTATGCCACAGGCACAGGACATGTTATGTTGTATCTGCGTGAAGTAAATCAAGTCAAGTCAAGTTTATTTGTATCGCCCTTAATCACAGTTACAGTCTCAAAGGGCTTTACAGGCCATATTATTATGGGCCATATGATGACACCCCCCTAGACCCCCTAAGGACAAGAAACGACTCACTTGATTATAAATAAGTCATATTAATGATCAGGCATTGTAAGGCAGTACTAACGTGGGCGACGGGGTCATTGCTCCGCGTGGCTGCGATGCTCAGGACCTCCACGTACGAGTTCCCCTTCATGGCCTCAAACACCTCCTTCAGCGTGGGGATGGGAATGTCCTGGGTCCACACACACATACACACACACACACACATGCACGCACACACACCGACACACATACACACACGCACAGGCACGCACAAGCACACACACACACACACACACACACACACACACACACACACACAGAAATGTTTGACAACGTGAGTATTGTAAAACGTTGAATGCATCTCAATGAGTCTGAATAGTATGCAACCACCTGCCCACCCCCTCCTGCATCCTAGCGCCTCCATATTACCCAGGATTCCTAGGGGCTGGCGCGGACTACCTTGATGTTGTTGAGGTTGACCTCCATCAGGCCGCTGTCGTTGTTGTGGATCCTCTCCACAGTCTCCTCCACGTTGGTGGTGTTTGGGGGCTCTTCTGGGAAGATCTTGAAGGGATCTGCTTTGACCACACCTATGCAAGGGAGCGGGTGGTGGGGTTGTAAGATGTTGTTTTGTTTAGTTTTTTCCAAAGAGAACCTAAAGATGAGCCAGTTGAAAGAATCAATGTATGCGAAAAACTAAAAGTGCATTTCCCTAACCCTAACCCTGTCCACAGAAGGAAACAGAACATAAGTTCAAGTTCTTTTAGTTCAAGTTCAAGTCCACTTCATATTTTGTTCCGTTTCCTGTCATGACAGCAGGTTATCAAATGCTGTGAGTTGTGTCTGGATGTGCCTTGTTGTTACGGCGTAATACTTACTGTTGATGCCCTCTGTGTTGGCGATCTTGCCCGTGCAGCCCAGGGCATCGTAGTACTGTTTGTTGCTCATCAGGGTGTACATGCCAAGGATGGCTGAGGACACACACAGGGGACACACACCATGTATAAATATCTTCAGTGGGCAGAGGGAGATACCGGGATGCAAATGAATTTAGAATTGCGAGTATTTCACTCATCAGCATGAAACGTGGTGCGTGGTACAGCAATGAACAAATGTAGTTGTAGCTGATCGATCAAAAGAACAAGATGGCCACCACTTGTTTTCATAGGCCATGCCCACACAATCTCCTTCACCAATGGCTCCATCTCTATCCCCTTATTGAAGAGAGAGAGCTGTAGAGAGATCCATCTGTCCACATGTGTAGCTCTGAGCACAGTAGATTTCACGTGACAAGCACCTGACAATATATGCTGTCCATCAAAATAGGAATCAGGGTCCTTAAACCTATTGAATCTAATGCCTAGTGTCTATCTGATTCAGCCTTGTTTCATAAGAAGGCCTAAAAACCTGAAATATACACCATAGTGATGTTACACCATATGTATATATTTTGACTGAAGAGGTAAAAATACTGGTGGTTCTGGTTTTGTATTGTTGTTACTCTTCTGGACCTTGAGATGGCAACAGTGCCCGTTCCCCATTTGGATGCTCGCGCTCCACCCACATGACCCACTCCACCCACCCACCACCCACCACCCCCCACCACCGCCTCGCCTCGCCTCCACCCACCACCCACCCAGCCACCCCCAGAGAACGGGGGGCTTGTGAGGCGAGGAAGCCTTGGGGAGACAGCTGCATGGGTGGGGTGTCAACATGCTAACGTCATACCACCGCCAACACACAAAGAATTAAAAAAAATATCTATAATGCGCTTGTGTCCGAATGTCTCTCTCTGGGGCGAGACATTCAGCGTTAGCTAGGCTAGCTCGGCGGAGCTAGCGAGGCTATTGTGAAGTCATCCGCACTTTAGCGTGTCCACCAGAAAGCCCTCGGAACAAAAGAGCGACGGAGGATAATGGAGCTTTAATCCTCATCTGGACTCTGTCCAAGTTTAAAGCGGTGGTCGGACTGACAGGCTAATGTTGCTGGGAAATCAGGCTAACGAGCTAGCCGCTTAGCAACGGCAGTTTGTCAGCTTTCCTTCAGGAAACTGAATTGCCTCTTAGAACAGCTAAAACAGTTCACCACAACTCTTATGTTGTGGTGAATTGGCAATGAACCCAGAAAAGACATGACCCTTAAAAAATCTATGAGGCTAACGAAGTTCAGAAAACTCAAGTACTCAAGTATTCAAGGACTCGTTTCTCATTTCTCTCCAAGTCGTCACGTCAACATCTAATTTGTCTGGGATACCCTAATCTGTTTGGGTCAAATACTACTGACTGTGTCGCTGTCTGCTTTCATGTATTAACCACTAATTTTAGTGGTAATTAGCTGTTAAAGCCATTCTCTACTGCCACATGGTAATGACATCAGGCCCAGGCTCTTCATGTCCAGATGTCATGTAATATCACACAAACCTGTCATATAAAAGGTCAGCTCCAAGCTTCACTCTCCACTAACAGCGCCCAGGCTCCTCCAACATGCTCAAAGCAGGCTTTCAACCAATCAACATTGAGGGAGCCTTAACCCATGTCCACTGACATACAACACGCTGCAACACTGTCTATCTGTGAACACAGGGCCTTCTTGTTGTTTGGCCTCGCCAGATAAAGTATTCAGTCCCAACTGCCAAAGCCCGCCCTCCCTCCACCACCACCACCACCACCACCTCCACCTCCACCCTCCAACAGACATATCTCCTGCTTTTCAGTGGCCGGACTCCAGAATATATTTATTTTGGGTGTTGTTGCTGGAGCGTGGGGAATTGGAGAACCCACACCCATGCCATGGGAGCATGGCATGGTCCACATCGCATGTCTGGCCGGCTTCTGTTGGGGGGGGCGGTTACCGATGTGGAGGTGGGGAGTGGGGGCGGGGGGGGCGGGGGGGCGGGTTAAACAAAATGGAGGCAAACCCTGTTGGTGATACAAACCCAGGAACAGCACAATGGAACTATGTGGGTCAGAGTTGTGGGACTGTGTGACAAAACCCGTGTCAGCTGGGGATCACGTCTTTGGATCTCAGTGGATCATTGGGGTCACGTGATCGGAGTATTGCAACAGCATTGGTGGACACAGCTGGTAGCCGGTAGGGTGCCAGCATGCTGTGTAGTGTGTAGGCGGACAAGCTTCCAACGAGTGAAAGGACATCATAGGTGATGTCATCAAGGCTCAATATCACCCCTTTTCATAATAAAAATCACCGTCTAAATTATTGTCTAAACCTTGTCTTAAAGTGGCAGAACAGACTTTTGGGAGGTGTTTTAAAACAGAGCCCCGCATTTCTCCAGAGGAAACCTGTTCCTACAAATACTGCTTCAACAACATGCTCTTGCATATTCCTAGCTCAGACTCAGAAACTCTTTTCATTAACTCTAAGTTTGACTCAATAACTCTAGACAGGGTACAATGCCACAATCGGCAACTGACAACAACAAAAACACACATTTAATGCAAAAACAAAAATGAGAGAAATTGTGTCTGCCAGCTGCCGGTGCCGTAAACGTGTTGTAGCCCTTTCAGTAAGCTGTGTCCCAGGGGGGGGGAAGTGTGTGTGTGTGTGTGTGTGGGGGGGGGGGCTCTCTGACCTGCAATGTCGCACATCTCAGCGTCGGTGGCATTCTTCAGGGCCTCCTCCAGCTCCGGCTCCAGCGTGATCTGCTCGCAGACAGGGATCTGTCCCGTCGCCGTGGGAATGAACGCCTTCCCTGGAGAAACAGACCAGACAGAGTGGGAGAGAGAGAGAGAGAGAGACAGAGAGTTCAAGTTCAAGTCTGTTAATTTGTCATTAGTTCATATACACCAAGGTGCAACACGTAGAAAAAACATCGTAAAATACAACATGATATAAAAATACAATATCATTTTTGTAGATTTGTAGGTCATCAGAAGGTACAGTATGGTCTAGTGGTTAGGGTGTTTGACAGCCAGTCAAAAAGGGTACTGGGTTCGATCCCCCAATGTCCCGCAGCGTACCTGTCGGCATTCCAATCAGATGCTTACCCCCCTGCCTGCTCCTTCATGACCTGTGTCTGACCTTTCGTTATAAGTCGCGTTGGGTAAGAGCATCTGCTGAATGACTAAACAGTAGTTGGGGGTTTTCTAAGGTTAAGCCACACAGAGGTCCCTCTCTTCTCTGTCTGGCGCCCGTTTAATTAGCCTTCCAAGACAACAACCTCGCTGTTTGTTTTGGTAAAAGCTTTGTTCGTATCGTGTTTCCCGAAACGGCAATTAAAAAGACAGCTTATCAGGTTTTATTCTGTTTCCACTGCGGCCCACGTTCCACTCTCACGTCTGCTAACTGGGGAAGCGCTCCGTGCTGCTGTCACTAATAAATACAAATCAGTACGTTCAGCGGACATGTTTCTGTTGATTATTAAACGTGCATGAGAAACCAAAATAGCCTCCTCTTGGACAGTTAAAGACATTTTCCTGTCTGTCTTTACTGGCTGTAATGGAAAAAAGGAGACTCTACGGCAGAGTGGACACACACACACACACACACACACACACACACACATACATACACGCACGACACACACACACACACACACACACGGTCCTCCTGGCCGCAACGGTCCATTGCCCATGCCTGAGCAGACACTGTCGTTACTTAGCCCACAGAGCATTCCAACACGTTGAAACTCCTGCAGCGGGTTTAAGGGCCTCTTGCCAGCCTCCCTGAAACGTGTAAAGATCTGAACGTTGCAGATATTCCTCACGGTCCACGACTGTGTAGGCGTGTGGTCTAGACTCCAGACTACCTTTCTTCTCCCTGGTGAAGGGGACCAGGTCCTCCCTGTCCTCAAGCTCCAGGGCGCTCTTCTCCAGGTAGTCCTGCAGGGCGTCGCGGTCATAGTCCCCCGTCGGGGTCTTCTTGGTCTGGTCTCGCTGCCGGAAGCCCGCCGGAAGCATGGCATTCTGGGAGACAGAGGGAGGGAGGGAGGTCAAAGGTCAGGTCAAGATGGCGGCGGGGTAAGGCGACGGCGGGTGACGCATTTCACGTCTGGCCAGCAAAAGTAGCGAGGAGATCCGGGTGGAGGCAACATGGAGGAAAGGTAAACATTGTACATATGCTACCATCTCTGAAATGTAACTTTAAAGTCAATGCTATTGACACAGGCTGACAGGGGTAGCAAGACTAGCAGTTCAGTAGTATAGAGTATGTGTAGAATACTATATCATTATGTATTAGGTAGGGGCCCCTACCTCCTGCAGATCTGCCCCCAACTATGGGCCCCTAACTCAGGCTCCATCTCCTGAAGCTTTGTGCCCCACTATTGGCCCTTACCTCCTGGAGCTCTGCCCCCCACTATGGGCCCCTACCTCAGGCTCCATCTCCTGGAGCTCTGTCCCCCACTATGGGCCCCTACCTCTGGCTCTATCTCCTGGAGCTCTGCCCCCCACTATGGGCCCCTACCTCAGGCTCCATCTCCTGGAGCTCTGTCCCCCACTATGGGCCCCTACCTCTGGCTCTATCTCCTGGAGCTCTGCCCCCCACTAGGGGCCCCTACCTCCTGGAGCTCTGCCCCCCACTATGGGCTCTTACCTCGGGGTCCATCTCCTGCAGATCATACTCCAGCTGGTCCAGCTCGGCGGCACTGAGGCCCCGGAGGATGGCGTCCTCATCTATGTCCCTGGGGTCCGACATGGCTCCTGTAGTGCCGGCTCACATGTACATACACACACACTCACACACGCGCTCGCACGTGCACACACCGTCCCTCGCACCGCCGGAGAGGAGAGGCTGCTGGGGGTGGAGAGAGAGGAGTGGGGAGAGAGAGATGGGGATGGAGGGAGAGAATGAGAGAGATGGAGAGAGGGGATGGAGATGGAATGGAGAGAGATGAGAGAGGGGTTGGAGGCAGAGAGGTGGAGGGAGGGATGGATGGATGGATGGAGTTGGAGAGAGGATGGAGGTGGAGTGGGGGGTGGAGAGTAGGATGCGGGAGAGAGGGAACAAAGTGTGTATTTTATGCAAGGCAACTTGGAACATCTGTTGCCAGATCCATCACTACACACATGCACAGATTATCATGCACACACACACACACACACACACACACACACACACACACACACACACACACACACACACACACACACACTTGTGTCTTGCTCATTTGTTTCATGTTTATTCATATTAGTATATGTATCATCTATATTTCAGTGGGGAACAGTAGCGAACTGGGTGCCACCCACGGGTGCCCTGCAGCAAAGCAAAACAAGGCGGGGTGCGATGGGGGCGGAGCCAGGAACAAGAGATAGAAGAAGCGCAAGTTCTCTGCTATTCTTAGTCGCCATGCATGATGAGTTATGGTTTAAAGTTACTGAGGGGGGGCAAAGAGGGCAGGAGAGGAGGTAGGAAAGGAGGGGAGGAGAGGAAAGTAAAGAAGTATAAGTCATGAGTAGAGAAGCGGGAGCGGTGCGTGTTGAAGTTAAAACGTTGTTTCAACTTCAACTTATTTATCTTGAGCACACACTCGCACAGAAAGACCACCACCGCCCCAACACTTCACCCACGAATGACACACACACACACACAACACACACACACACACACACACACATACACACACACAGACGCATGCATTCATGCACACACACACACACACACAAATACACTGAGCTCCAACAGCCGGGGGTCTTGTGTAGCACCACACAAAGCCCATGGGAGCAGAACCCGGGGAAAACAGAGCACACCAGCAACCGTAGAACATGCAGGCCTCAGGGGGATATCGCTTGAGTCAAAGCCCGGTGAGTCATGCACCACCACCACCACCACCACTCGAGTTTTGTGGTCAAAATATGCACGTCCCAGTCCAAATTCCACCCCAACTTGGCCATCGGAGGAAAAACCCCTCGCAACCTCAGCGATATGTTTGGGTGAGCTCATCAACCCCATTCTCATGATGAGAGTTTAACTGCAGGTGATTACTGCATAACAAATGATGTCATTCCATTAGCTAACGTTTAGCAAAACACCCACGTGTGTGTTGTGTGTGTGTGTTAGCGGTGTGCATCCACACTGTTCCATTAGCAAACATTGAATTAAAGCATGCATAATTATATTTGAGGATAGCATTGTGTTGTGTTCTGCTCCGTTGTGTTTGATTGTGTTGAAGTTCAGTTGTGATCTAAATGGATCTGATTGTAGCCGCAGGCTTCATGGCTTCATGGCAGCATGTCCCGTTGGCCCGGAGACAATAAGGCCTGTTGCTGTCCATCAAACACCTGTGTACACGCTCACCTTACACCATAAACTTATATTAGAGTGCAGACACTTCACACACACACACACACACACACACACACACACACACACACTCACACACTACACACACACACACGCAGGCTTTGCACATGTGCACACATACGCAAACACACACACACACACACACACACACACACAGACACGTGTATCAAGTATGTGCACATTTTACAGCTACTACTGTTTTCTGTGAAGGGTGCTATATAAATAAACTTTGGCTACCTACTTACTGACTTAATAATAATCATCATCATAATACCATCCGCAGCAGTGCAATAGAAACATAACCAGAGTGGTTTAGGAGGGAAGAAACGGACCGTGTGACCCCTGACCTCTCCTCGTCTTCACTGGGACTCTCTAATGTGTAAATCCAGACACACAAACACAGCCTCCAGCAGCTGACAGTGACTCAGACCAGCAGAACATAGACCACCCTCCATCCATCCATGTATATCTGTCTATCTATCTATCTATCATCTATATATTTATCTATGTATCGAGTTATCAATTCATATAATCAATTTGTATCATCCATTTATCTGTAGGCCTCTCTGTAGGTCTTCCATCTACATGACACAATGTGCACATTAACAATACATAATGTATTTGTATCTTGTCCGACCATACGATAGTAATGTATGAGAGCTCGTCTTCATGTCATGTCTTGCTATGTGATTGTTGTTCCTCTATTGCATGTCGCCATGAAATGCTCCCCCTGTTGCTTTGTAAACACAAGCAACAGAACAGGCGAGCTAGGCTGTGTCTGGAGCGTAGCGGTAAGCCGGGGACGTCCCCCGGGGGTGCCGGTGGGTGGCTCTCAAAAAGGCTTCATCCCCTGGACCACCGCCAGCCATCCGACTGCCGCAGAGCCCTTGAGCCCCCGGTTATCGTACGTATAAATACCTGACTGTTTATTTTATGACAAGGTGCCAAAAAGCGGCAGTTCAACAACTGCATATGAGTGGGCCGGTAATTAACAGTCAAAAAAATACAATCGAGAAAGCCAGGAGAGAGTTCCACATCAGAAAGTATCCAGATACATGAATTGATTTGAGATCGGTAGCAATCCACAAAAGGATGATTGTATTGTGATATACATAAAGTATATTGACACATCAATTTAGACGTATTGATTAAAAGAAATGGCAATCAATCTAAGGCTCAATAGATAATCAATCCGCACGGGCGATTGTTACCGTACTAAATAAGAAATATGATCTCACTGTGTGTGTCATAGTGTTGTTGTGGCCGTAGCCTTGACGTTGAGTTGAGCCTTTGTTTAAGGAAACAATGGAACCCCAGGGACTCAATGAGTCCACCACAACAATTTGTCACTAGAACCCCCTGGCGGGTTTCAGTGGGATCCAAAACAAAATGGAGGACAGATGGGTAGAGAGTTGGTGGTTGGGGGGGGGGGGGGGGGTGTCACCTGCCATTTCCAGCTGGCCCGGGACATTCTCCCCCACCCCTCAATGCTTCAACAAAGTCCTCTTCACCAGCCTGCTTGTTCCCTGGTGGTTCATAGTCCTTTTAACAGCCTATGATAGATTTGCTGAAGCTAATCACGGCCATCAATCTTGTTTAATTCAACTTGTTCCACATGAAGGGGGGTGATGTCTGTCAGCCGCAGCTCTGTATGACAACTTGCTTTTAACTGAAAATAACTGTTGCTCTTCAATGCAGATCAACTACATTAAAATATTGTTGTTGTTTTTTTAAATTTATTATTAGTTTTTTTTATTGTGGTCTAATTCATAACTAAAGTCATGCAGAGTAAGATTTAACACTGAGGTGACCGCACTGGACTGGAAACAACTCCATATAGGCTTCAAGGTGAGGAATGTAACTGGCCTTTAGTGTTTCCAAATGAACCAATCACGTTGCTGATCAATAAACAACAACATGTCAACAGAATCTCCAGAGAGCGACCACCAAGCACAGCTTCTGAAGCAGGTGCACCAGAGTTCAGAGCAAACATACTATCGACGTACTTTATTAATCCAAGAAGCGAAATTCAGGAAAAGTGTGGAATTCCTTTTTACGAGTGATCCTAAGTTTCCTGCGGGGCGTCTGGTAACAAGTGGAGGATCTGTGTAAGAAGAAATTCACAATTGTAATTTCTCAAAATAGTAAGCTTTATAAAGAGGTTTGAAGGAGCCGGGGCCAGGGGGGCCAAGGCTAGGGGCCAAGGCTAGGGGCCAGAGCTCACCCCATAGCTCCCTCCCTGCCCTTCTCTTCCAGTGGCCGGTCCTGCAGAAGTCTCACTATTTCTGAGGCTGCCTCTTCCACGTCTTACCGCTCAAGTGTAAAATTCCAAATCAGCCCCCAGCTTAATTTTAGCTTCACAAGTCATCTACTTCCAACAGTGCCAATCCTCCTCCCCAGCTTGGGTTGCTGCCCCTGCCCCCGCGACGCAGCCTCATTTAAAGGCCTAAGAATGATGTATTCCCTCCACTGCCCATGAGTACCGCGGATTAGCCGAGCAATTTCTGACATGAAGAGGATCAATAGGGAAGTGTGTTGGATTAAATATGAAATGCCTTGCTGTTGATTGTAATACGACGACGATACAGCACGAGGCCTTTTGAATGCCAATACAAATGTGTCCGAATAAGCTCACAGATGTTTCACTGGTTTACTGTAAACCACAGCCAGTTTGATGAACACACACATCCTCGCACTCCTAAATGTATTTCCTTCATCTCAATACACCTCAATAGTTGCAAGTAGGTGGCACTTTTGTTACTTATTCCCATGAATGATGCATGAAAACGTTTAAGTTTAAGGTATGTGTTAAGGTTTGTATCGATCTGGGTGATCAACCCATCGTAACCGTTTCCAGGCTTCACTAAAACATCCCTTACTAATATCATTCGTCAAAATGACTTCCTTATACCGATTCAGCTGAAGAGCGTGTAGTGTGGGTGCTCCTGCTACAGATGTAAACAATGGCAATATGACAGTTGATCACCCAAACTGGTATTGTCCTTTAAGGTAAGGGTTTGTTGTGTTTAAGGTATGGATTAACATACAAGCTTGTTGTGGTTATGGTATAGGTTAAGGTAAGGGTTTGTTGTGATTAAGGTATGGGTTAAGGTAGAGGTTTGTTTTGGTTTAACATACTGTATTACCGGTTAAGGTAAGGGTTTGTTTTAGCGTATGGGTCAGGACCAGGGGTAAAGCAATGCATCATGGGAATCATCAGAATAGCAACATGCTCCCGAACTGGTGTGTGTGTGGGGGGGCGGGGTGGCTGCACTCTCTGACCTACATTTTTTTAATGCCGCAAACCAGCCACCATTACCCATAACCCACCTGTGTCCAAGGCTATGACCTTGCCTGGTGTTCCACTTAACCTAACCCTACCCTTAGCATCTCTAACTAGGCGGCCTCATCCCAGACAACAGCAGTCCCGGTGCCCCCTGTGAAGGGATTGATCCGCAGAGAAGCCGGCCATTAGTGCAGCTTAACCCCCTCCACCTCTCAGCCAGATAACAGCATCTCAGTGACAGTATTTTAAGTCCAGGCTGTGGACTGGTGGCCAACTTTAGTTTGATAGAAATCAATTTGCCCAACTCAAGCACACACACACACACACACACACACATATACACATGCACGTGCACACACACACACACACACACACACACACACACACACTCATTCATTCACACACAACCAGGCAGCATGCGAGGGTAATACTGACACACACACACACACACACACATGCAACACAGGCTCCACAGAATAACCCACCAAACAAAAAAACCCACAGGGAGAGAATAAAGGACAACCCCCCCCACCCCCCCCCCCCCCCCCCCACACACACACACACACCTCACCCCCAAATCCAGAGATAGAGAGACATAGAGAGAAGGAGAGAGAGAGAAGCAGCCTCCCACCTACCTTGACAGAGCAGCAGTACTGAAGCCCTGCCGCGAGCCAGAACCTGCAGTGAGAAACCAAAGAAAGACTCTCTCTCTCTCTCTCTCTCTCTCTCTCTCTCTCTCTCTCTCTCCCTCCCTCTGTTGGGCTCTCTCTATCCCTCCTCTCACTCCCCCTTCCCCTTGCTCCCTCCCACTCTCTTTACAGTTCCCCCTTTCCCTCTCTCTCTCGCTCTGATTAGATCTCACTCAAAGTCTATCTCACTCTGTCTCTATGACTGTGCCCCCTCCCCACATATCTCTGGCCCCCAGAAGCTCTCTGGGGCCCGGGCCGTGCTGACACTGCGTTGGGGCATCACTGTAATAGGCCGGGGGGGTCAGCATCTTAATATTGCGGTTGAGCGAACGACAGCCATTATACATATCATACTTACTTACACATAGAGGTGTGTGTGTGTCTGTGTGTGTGTGTGTGTGTGTGTGTGTGTGTGTGTGTGCGTGTGTGTGTCTGTGTCTGTGTCTGTGTGTGTTTGTGTCTGTGTCTGTGTGTGTGTTTGGAGGGAGATTAATAAGAATGAACGAGATAGAGGTGACATCTAGTGGCCGTAAATGCAATTGTTCTCAAATACATACTTTTTTTTATATATACTGCACGATTCGGATGGAGGATAGTATTACAAAAATACAAATACAGTGTAATCCGCTTATAGTGATCACGGATATAGTGATCAACCGCTTATATGGATCAAAAAGCCTGGGACAGAATGGTTCCTATACAAACACTGTTTAAATAATTCGCTTATAGCGATCAAGCAGTCCGCTTATAGTGATCATTTTGGGTCCTTTTATACAAAACATATGTGGGAGAAATTAATAAATTATGGTCATTTAGAGCGGCTAGACGTGCCGCATGCACATCGCATGGTAAAAGAAAACGTAGCCTACTGTAGTGTATTTGATTTATAGCTACACAGTGCAATGCTGTCATTTAATTTGCTATTTGAATCGCGTTTCAAACAGCTGTACTGTAACGTTAATGTACGTACTCTACAGTATTTTTCAGTTAACTTGCTGTAATAAAATCCAGTAAAGAGCAAAGCTGTCCGTTTCATTACTTTATACATGTATTAATGTATTATATATACAAATGTCAATTGGATGGTAATCTGCATAAAAAATTAAGAAAATTTGAAAATTTCGGTTATAGTAATCAACCGCTTATAGTGATCAATTTGACCCGGACAAACGTGATCACTATAAGCGGATTACACTTTATAAAGTAACTCAACTGTGTTTTCAGAAAGGGATCAACATCCACAGAGACATCAATCATCGTTATTTGAATTAACTAACATCTTGCTTTATTAGTGGTATATTATTTCATTTACATTGCATTTTGGTTTCGGGGTACTGCTTTAGGCTGCGATTCAAAACCACAGACTTCATTCAACCAAATACACAAATACATTAAAATACTATTTTTAATGTATTAACTTGCTCTATTCTCTCGACCCCCCGTTGCGTTATGATTGAATACATTGACAAATAAAAGAATAAATATATTTAAAAACTAAATACAAATACAAATACAAAAATAAACAGGGATATTCCCCCGGATGACTGAGGGGTTGGCGAGTAGTCCTGCTCTGTGCCGCCAGGTGGCAGCACGGAGACGTGAATCATGGATCACGATCTGCGCGTCTTACGACATCGTTGCGCGGGGCGTCGTCTCTGTTTCGTGTGCTGCCCTCCGGAGGTTGGCGCCGTTGTATATTTATATTCGTGTCTGAACTATTAATATGTAATAGTTGGCATAGATCACATCGCATTCACTCTTGTACATGCTTTAATTTTCCAGTATTTCCATCTGGTTGCAATGCATCTTCAAACTTTGATGGGTAAAGAGGATTTGACCTAGTTGTCCCGCCTACTTCAAAATGAGTGAAACATACAATTGTATTATCGTACACACACGCAGGTATCCATAAAATGCATATAAAATCGATATAATGTTGATCACATTTACAGGTTTAGGCTTTTATCCAAAGCGATGTACAAAGAGTCGGGCTACATTTGTTGAAGCAGACAGCAATATATATATCACTGTGGTACATAAAGATTGGGTCTATTTAATATATAAAATAAAATGTATATAATGGATACCTTGTCCCCCAGGCTGTATTGTGTAAGTCGTGTTGCTCTGAACGGTGAATCAGTGAGTTATGAATGCTGCGCGGCTGCATTGTGTGGACCGTATCGCCTTCACAACATAGTTCACATGGTTCACATGTTTAACTGGTTATCTACCAGGATCGTTTTACTTGTGGTATCGATTCTTGGTTTCCTTATCTTCTTCTTCTGCGTGGAATGTGTGATTTTAAATGTCGCGTACGAAGCCTCATCGTTCTGAAAGTGTTGATCGTTTGAACAGAACACCAGGAAGTGTCGTGCGTGCGTTGGCTCCAGGGGCGTGACCGCAGTGAGTTGAAAGAGACACCAGAATGAGGCTGCTGGCGCCAGAGGGTTCGGGGCTCCCTTTATTCAAAACAACACACACACACAGACACACACAAAAAATACAACAACAACAACAACAACAACAACCCGCCCAGGGGAGTGATGGATTCCTGCTTTCCTCGACACAATTCCCCAAAACGATGTGGTTTCAAGTCATCACCAACAGCTTCGCTCGCTGCTTCAATTCAATTCGATTTGCAATGTAAAGAGCGTTATTGGCACGGGAGACGCACATTTACATTGCTAAAACGAGTTGTAAATAAAAACAAAAACAAAACAAATCTAATGTACAATTGTCGATTTACAAATGTACAATGGCAGATATTCTATCGCAAAGAAATATGTAAACAAAGCTGCAATATTGCAATCAAATGTATAAATATGAAGAAAGAAAAAAACACATTGCAAAAATACTAAAATACAAAAGTACTAAAATGAAATAAAATAAAATAAAAAAAATGGGGGATTGACAGGTGATTGACAGTCTTTATGAAGGTTGTATTCCGTTACATGTCCTTTTCCTGCAAAGGAAATCTTCTGGAAGTCCCCAAAACAGGAAACCGGGGCTCATGTGTCTATTTGCGCCACCAGAGGGACTCCAGAGGGACAGGCTAGACAAAGTCTTTGTCTAGGAAAGAAAGAGCTGCTTCTTGTTTGTGCACACATATGATCACAGAAGGTGAACAGGTTGTTTCGATTCAGATCGCTTGGCTCTTTACCCATGGCTGCCGTCCAACACAACTCACAGTGCAATCCCTCGCCATTATTGTCATTGTGTACCTTGGTATGGCCTACAGACAATAGCAGTGGTACACCAAGGCGTAGGCCCGCATTATTCACCATTATGAACACAAAGCAGCAGAAGGTGTGGCGCTGTTTGTATGTGTGTGTATGTGTGTATGCATCTAATTGACCTATTCATAATTTATGCTTACCTACAACCTGCTTATTAAACAGCTCAAGTTAGATTCAGGACCAAAATACACAGAAAAAACACAAAAAACAACAGTTCTTTCAAGTAAAAAACACAACGGCAGTAGCTCAGGAGGTAAGAGCGGTTGTCTGCCAATCAGAAGGTTGCTGGTTTGATCCCCGGGCTCCGCCTCCTAGCTAAGTGTTGTCTCTGAGCAAGACGCCACCTGCCTTGCATGGTTGACACCGTCGTCGGTGTATGGATGGGTGAATGTGAGGCAACTGTAAAGCGCTTTGGATAAAAGCGCTATATAAATGCAATCCATTTACCATTTTAACAGTCAGATTATCATGTCCCCAATATAACTGGGTACTGTTTGTAAGTCGCTTTGGATAAAAGCATCTGCCAAATGCCCTAAATGTAAATTGAATCTAAAAGTACATTGCCTTTGAACGTGTTATGTTCAAAGGCAAACCTCATAGCCCGACATGTCAAGACTCAACAACCTATGATTATGTCCATGATGAGTTACATGCTATTAAGAAGTTATGCACCCAGTTAGGCAGGACTCCAACGCTGTATTTCAGGATGTGTGTTAAAGCACTTTGGATTGGATAAAAGCGCTGTATAAATGCAATCCATTTACAATTTACATTCCAAAGTAGATGTCCAGAGCTGTCCAGAACAGTGGAGGGAGGGACTGATGTCTGATGTCTTTAATGGATGATAGGCTAACAGAAATACACAGGCTCCAGGTTCCTGCATAGCTCGGTACGTAACTACTTAATAGTAGTAGTAATGGTCTGGAAATGTACATGCATGCTGGTGGCCTAGAAACTTAACGTCATTTTTTGGGGGGCCAGGAAATCGACGTTGCATTTGACACGCTTGTGGGCGGGTCATTGCAGACAGGTGGGCGGGTCATTGCAGACAGGTGGGCCGGGTTGTTCAAAGTCAAATTCAAGTTTATTGCATCCATAAAAATGGAAATGACAGCCTTTGGCCTTTTAAAGCACACATAGCTTTCGTGTGTGTATATCTACAGTATATATATATGTATATTTTCAATGCATTTTTTATCTTATTTGATCTTTTTTGCGTACTGTCGCCTGCCACGTCACAAGAGTTTCACTGTTCAGAATGGTCCTGTGTTATGATGTACATGTGACAATAAAGCACTTTGACTTTGAAATGCCCCAGTTCCAACCCCTCCAGTTGGAACTGCTGGGGAAGGAAAGCTAAAGCTAAGTGACGTGACCTAAGCCAGCTGAGTGAAGTGACCTAAGCGGATGACTTTGCGTGGCGGCGGCAGGCATGTCGAGACAGCGCCATTTAATGACGCGTACGCGGTGGTGCGCCCGCTCCCCGCGGCCCTCCCCTCTCAGGTATCTACCTGCGTGCGGTGAGGCCGTGAGGAGTCTCAAGGTGTGCAATGGCAAGGTGTGGCGACGGGTGTCACTTTGGCATTTGTTACCATGGTGACGATGAATCAGTATTATATATCCCAACACACACACACTGGACACAATGTCTAGATGTATGCACTGGTCTATGTACAGTGTGTGTACATGTGTGTGTGTGTGTTGTATGTTTTCTGTTGATTGAAGTGTGTGTGTTTCGAAACACAGGGCTTTTCAGACCTATTTTTGAACAAACCTCTTTTACGCAGAGTCGTAAAATACCCTATAAATGAAACAATGAAAGCTATGAACACACAGAGACACACACACACACACACACACACACTGTGACACACACACACACACACACACACACACACACACACACACACACACACACACACACACACACACAGAGAGCAGGTGATGGCTCTAAGAGGAACTACCACAATAAGGAACCGTTGATGCCCCACTCCCTCCCCCTCCCCATCCACCGCCACATTAAGCTGAATGAGCAGAAAAGCTGAATGGAGCCAGACGCCGCGAGGAGGGGGGAGGGGGGAGTGGGGGAGGGGGGAGGTATGTGCGGCCGTGGCCTTTGTGGTCACATGACTGCGATCACATTTCCTTTGTCTCTGAACCCCACAGTCTGCTGTCTGACTCCAGAGAGAGAGACAGAGGGAGAGAGAGGGAGAGAAAGAGAGAGAGAGAGGAATACGGGGGGTGGGTGGGGGGGGGGCGGAGGATCCAATTTCCCCTCTGTGTTGTTTGATGTCTCCTCCTCCCACGCTTCTACACCCCCACACACACACACACACCACCATCCACCAACCCCATCACCACCACCACCACCACCGCAGCGGCTCCAGACACCCGATCTCCCCCGAGCCCTGGCTGGGCTCCCGGGGCCGCGGCCGGCCTTCACCCGCTGCTGATGCCGCTGTCCTGGAGCAACATGTGTGCCGGCACCACCCTCCCGGAGGTGCCCGCTACGTCCTGCTCCGGCCTCGCCACTCAGATTTTGTCTCCCTCCCTCCCCCCCTTCCTCTTCCCCAAACGCCGACCACGAGTGCTTACATTAAATATGGTGACCTAGATTTCCATATGGGCTGTGTATGGTTGTGTGTGTGTGTGTGTGTGTGTGTGTGTGTGAGTGTGTGAGAGGAGAGAGAGAGAGAGAGAGAGAGGGAGGGGTGTGAGTGTGGTGTGTGTGGAGGGGGGGGGGATAATCTACCATCTTAGGGTAGGCAGAGAGCGCCGGCGTCCTAATTTATACTGCAAAACAACATGTGGTATGTAAAGCATCCCTTTGATTGTATTATTGTCGCGTTCACGAGTTCCTGTGTTGTGCGTTCAACGTTGTTGGTTGTTGTTGTTGCTTTTTTGGGGGGGCAGGGGTGCGGGGGTGGGTCTGCGGAGGGTCTCGCGGGTGTACGGGTGGTGGTGGTGGTGGTTCGGGGGAAGGCGGCCTCTTCCCGCACACGGCCCTGGTGGTGGTGGTGGTGGGGGTGGTGGTGGTGGTATTGGGAGGGGGCGGGCGGAAGGGAGGGTGGTCCTTCCTCAGGCAGGGATGATGTCAGCCAAAGGAATGTGCAGAAAACAAGAGACTGGAGGTCGTTATTGGTCCAGAGAGAACAGTCGCCGGGCGGGCAGCCAAGCCATGCCACACACACAGCCTTGGGTGGGAGGGGGGTGGGTGGGGGGGGGGGGGGGGGTGGAGGGACTGGTAACAGAGCCCCTCTACCCACACCGAGAGTAGCCTCTGAGTCACACCAACGAAACTTCCCGAGAATTTTTTGGGTAAGAAACGAGGAGCGCCTGGAACCGTTTCGAGGCGTCTTTGCTCAGAACGAAAGAGAGCGGAGAGCTTGAGAAAGAGAAAGTAGGAGAGTTGCTGTGCGAACGCCGCTTTGTAAAACGATCCCGAGGGGGGAATTCCAGCCCAGAAAAAAAAGAGTCGATTTGATATGTGGGAGGGGGGATTCACGCAATCACACTCACATTGTGAATCAAAAATGAAAGAAGACATGATGATTGAGTCCTAGGGGCGAGGTGGGCACAGAGATGAAAGTGAGATGGTATCATACAAAGCATGAGATACAAACCCAGTGTGGTGAACAAAACGGCAGGATCAAACATGGCCGAGGAACAGATAGCAGCCAGAAGATGAAAACAACAGCACTCACCGCACAGACTAAAGCCGAGCTGGGAGGGAGGGGGAGGAGAGAACAAATATAAATGAAAAAACTAAAAACCAAAATATCGCAAGGTCGTCTGCTTCTCATGACCACAGACAAACAAACACCGTCTATTCGGGGAAGGCGTGCGTGGACATTGGAATGAAGGTCAGATAAGGAACATCACATCATCACAGGACATATATCTGTCTGTGTCTCGGTTCTGTATCTGATGTCCACGTCAACTGCGGCATGTTTACATCCAATCTGATGTGACATTCCCATTTTTTTTAGAATCCATTGTGTTGACAAGCAATGCAGTGTTTTTAAGAAGAAGAAGAAGAAGGAGAAAAAGAAGAAGAAGAAGGGATGTGAATGTGTATTTATACAGTTTAAAACACAAATTCACCATTTCAATTCATATTCACACATTTCAATTCAAATTCTATTGATTTACACTTGATTTGGGCATTGAGATGTGTGTGTGTGTGTGTGTGTGTGTGTGTGTGTGTGAGTCTGGTACAGCTCATGTTGTTCTGTTCTGTGGCGCTCGCAGGACCCACCCTGCACATTCCTCAGGCCTCCCACGCCATATAAACAAGACTTCTCGTGTGCAACTCTAACTCTTAAAAACGAAGGCTGCATGTAGTCAGGAATGACACAGTTTGTAAGCTTGTCTCCTATAGTATACTCTAGTTATATATAATCTGAATATATGACGTATATTTCTTTGATGTATTCTGTTGTTTAGTTAATTCTGTAAAAGTATTGGCTCTGCACTTTTTGACTATGTGGTGTACGATAGGTCATCGACACATAGCAACACACCCACACACACACACACAGCTGATCCTGCACTAACACACAGCGTGAGGTTTTCCGGGACCCAGGCAACGTCAGGTTTGATCCCTTAATAACCGGCTGGCTGGTGACTTCAGCCTGGAGCCCTGCCAACAGCTGTCCTTTTTTTTTTTCTCCGCATCAGCTGAGGCGGAACCCGGTGGTTTCAGAGCTCGGGTCACGTCGGTGTTCCAGGACGTCCACGTCTCTTATGTAAGGCCTCCTCCTCCTCCTCCTCCTCCTGCTCCTGCTCCTCCGTCATGTCCAGGCATGCTGCACGCTGCTCTGAGGGCCCGCAAACGCCCAACGCCAGAGACCTCTTCCGGGGCCTCCTCTCAGCCGGGGCAGCCAGGAACACAATGTTCCTCCAGCTTCTCCGTGTGGCTGTCGGTCCGGGTGATTCAGCAACACCAAGGCAACAACACATCGACAACACACAACACGTCCGCTCGGGCATTACCCTCGCCATCTGACTCGACGATGAGGCGGCAGCTGAGGAATCCTGACAACCAGACACAACAACCGCCGGCGTGTTTAGGGTGGCGACGTTTTACGTAATATAGGCACACATGCAACACGATTGTCCCTCGGTGCAGAAGATGTTCTTTTGGGGGTTCTTTTGAACTTGGAGAACTTGAAATCTGCTTCAGTCCTGGTAGTTAAGAGATTCAGAGAATGACCGCCATTTTGTCCTGATTGCTGTTTACAGTGCAAGACCCATAGACAGTGGATTAAGGCTCACACACACACATACACACACACACCCACGCACACACAGTTGTGTGAGATCAACACTTATTGACACAACAATGTAGGTCAGTTATTTTAAGTGGTCCATAGTCTTACGGACAGTCTTATGACAGTGTTTTCGGGTTTGTGATGCAACAGCCCGCGTGTTAATGCATGCTAATCCTGTACACACTGAGACTGGCTGCGATGTGCAAAGTGTATAAACAGTGTCTCTTGAAGATGAGCGAGGGCCAGAGGCGCTATGATGGCTTGACGCAACAGGAGAATTCTCTTTATGGTTAAAAAACAGTGTTGTCTTTCTTTCAACCAAAATCCGTCCGAAATCCTGTATGTAATCTGTTGGGTGCCAGTTCTCCTCCCACAGTCTCTTGGCTCCATTGAAAGCATTTTAAGATTAAAAAAATGGCGTTTAAACGCTAGCAGGGCTGCAGATGAAGCGATGTTGCATTCGGATTTAAAGTGTTTATGCTTTATATTTGAGTATTTCAACAGTGAACAGTAAGACAGCATTATTTGCATGTCTACAGAAATGTGTAGACTGATACAGGAACAAAGAATGTGTGGAAAATAGGAATTCAACAAAAAAAGTCAACAAAACTGCCTAATCCAGTTTATCATAACTACAATTTGAATTATATGAGATAGTTATGAATATAAATATATCAAGCAATGCATCGTCAAATGAACACAGACAAAAACTAAATTTGTTATTTAATTTATTAAGTGCAATCAAACTTCAATATGTATCAGTGTGGTTATACAAACTGAAGGTACAAAGTATTAAAAGAACACGGTTAAAATATCAAGTCTCAATTTCAACACACAATCAATGTAGCAGCTGAAACACCTTCATAACGGAAAACACTCATAGATCCCATAGCTTACTGCTATGGATTATAGATCATGTGGTGGTTTTTATTTCAATCAATATTTGTAATCAATGTTGTTTGTGATCTGTCATGTCTCTCTCTGTGTGTCGCGTGGATATCCAATACAATGGGATTTAGCATTTGACCCAAGGTATGAAAGCAGATCACTTCACAGAGAGGGGAAGCAGGCTTGGTTGCTGATTGGTTAGAAAATAAATAGAAAACTGGATCCTGGTAGAATGCAAATAATTGATAATCAATATAGTAAGACCATTGAGAGCAAAGCAATCTAGTATTGTTATTGGCCACAACCGAGAACTGAATAACTATTGGACCAATTATTATTGGTCTTATTATTAACTTATTACATTATATTGTATTATTAGACTGAATCTGAAGCAAAGACACATTGGGAGATTTAAATAGACTTAAGTAGATTAATTCAGATTAAATAGCAACCCAACATCTGGAGTACAGGCAGGAATGACTTGGCTTGAGGTAGTAGGAGTTGAGATCACTGGTTTAAATCAGGAGGGGTAAAATATTGCTTTAGTGTTGTTTTCAAGATTGTTTTCAACAAAAATCTACACCTCCATTGTTTTCCACAAGATGGCTTTGATGCTATAAAGCTTCCCAATAGAACCTTATTCACCTAGCGGCCATATTGGTTAGTTGGTGGGGAAACGTAGAATCTCTGTGGGAGGTGTTCTAGAAGGTTCACCGACAATTGCTTTGGTCAGTTGAACCGTTTCGTCCAACTCGATAATTTTTTTTTCCTAAACCTTTTGGGTCCATGTGCATCGGTTTATCGACTTGCTTCGTCTTGCTCAACACAGAAGGATTAGATTCTGTGTTGAATCATTACACTGTTGAATCAATCACTGGATAGACAGCTCTGTCCGAGGCAACGGGACAAATCCATCCGTACGAATCACTAGCGGTCGAAGGCTACAGACAGATTGTGGTGTCCTTCAAGTCACAGACTCCAGGTGCATGCTGGCCTTTGACCCGGGGCCTGCCTGGTCTGCCTGGGGCCAGCACACTGTAGGTTATGAAGTCATTATCCTGCCCCGCGACGGCCAGAGCAGGCACGCAGCTCTCCTGGACATTTCACCTGCAAAGCCAACAGATAAATGCTTGTTAGTCATAGCATATTTGCCGTGCACACTCTACATATTTCTAGTCATACAGTACATAGTCATACGGTTCCCTGCATGCCATTCATATCGGTAGGCTCTCATCAGTATGACAACCAAAACTGCATAACTGCGATAACATTCTTTAAGGCCACTGCCACCTTTCCCCAATAGCTCATGGTATGTGTCACATGTTTCACGGCGTTTCCTGTGTGAGACTGTAGTCTCACTTCTTCAATTATCGGCAACAAGACTATGTATCATTGTTTCTTCCTTAACAGGAACGGACATTCCTGTAAACTCCGGACTGCACCCAGAGCCGTTCTATTTTGTGTTTTCTTTGTATTAGGGGAGATTGTTAGAATTGTAATGAGGAAACTAGAAAATAATAACAATTGAAAAAGTATGAATAAATATATAAACAGTGTACAGTACATCAGTACATACTGTACATCAGTGTACAGTACACTACATATTTGACATGTTGCCGGCCGGATTAATTAGGTCCGAGGGCCGGTTCTGGCCCCCGGACCGTGAGTTTGAGACCCCGGTTCTGGCCACTACACACTATCCTCCATTCACATCTGACCTTCCTGAAAAAGAGAACAGAAGAAGTTCCGCCACTGGGAACCACCTTGAAGGTGTGTTGAATATTCATAATAATTAAGGCTCATCACATGGGGTGTGATTTCCAAGGCAAGGTTCCAGCACCTGACTCAAGTTCAACAATAGCAGGCTGCTAAAGTACATACCTGGAAATGTTTAGATGAGTCAAAACAATCAAAAAGTGGGTGAAACATATGAAGCTGTTATAGGTGTACTGTATAATGTGTATAATGCTCGTCATGTGCCCGTTCCAAACGTGCCTGGAGCATTTGCACTTGCTACACGCCACCTAACGTGGCTTTTCAAGGGCTCCTTCAAGCACAGGCAGACGTTAACAAACAGGTTTATAGTAGAAGTTTGTATTTGTTTGTGGACGATGGTTGGGAGGTACATAGCTAGCATGGTAGCTCTCTCCTTGAGTGTGTGTTTTGTTGATGGCTGGTTTAACCCGTGGGCCTTGATTAGCCAATGCACCACAGGTTTGCAGCCTCACCCTGCAGCCTCAGACTAACCAGCCTGACTCGGTCCAGGTGAGGCTGCTTAAATCAGCCACCAATCACACAGGCTGCACCCCGATATCCAGGGTCTGAGAGGTTATTAGTGGAAAAGTTTTGCTTAAGATGGTTCTCCTCCTGTCCAAATGCATTGTGGGTTAAAGGCTGATACATACTCCGCAAGAACAGAGAAATTTCTTCTCGCTCCCAGGGCTGCGAGAACAAAATGACGTCATTTTGTTCTCGCAGCCCTGGTTCGGGAGTTCTTGCAGCTTGATCTCGACACATCATCCGGGCCGAACTTTTTTCTCGCGTCGTGTCCGAGAACTATTGTGTGATTGGTCAATTTGAAGTGGCTGTGGTTAATGTGCTTTCCGCCGGCGCAGAAGTTTGCTGCTGTGGGCGGGGCCTTTGAGGAGTTTCTCGTGAAGTATGAAATGTCGTGGCCAGAACCAACTTTGTTCTTGTTCTTGCCACCTCGAGACAAATTTCTCTGTTCTTGCGGAGTATGCATCAGCCTTTATCCAAGAGACTGTAGGGACCATAGTTTGCACACTACACATTTTGCTGGAAACAGTATGCCATCTGGGTACTAAACTATTTTTGCATACTATGTGGAAATATGATCTGATTTTGGAGTCGGAAAAAACTACTCTTGCCTACTAAGCAGCACACTAGTCTGGAGATTCGGACACTGCCTCGGGTTAGCTGAGGCTGCACACCTGTGGTGCATTGGCTAATCAATGCACACAGGATAAAGCAGCCATCCACACACACACACACACACACTCTCAACAGAGTGTAAACATGTGAGCAGCTACCACCTGCTCTTCCTGCAAAACAACCAGACAATAAACCGGTTTACATAACTTCCTGTCCGCCCTTGGTAATGGAGGAGCATAGAAAAGCCACTTACGTGGCGTGTAGCAAGAGCTTTTGCTACGATATATATATAGATATATATAAAGTCCGATATGTTTTTTGTATGGACCACACACAAGAAACCATTTGGGCAAGAAGCCAACTTACTGCAAGGAAGCAAAAATCTTTGCCTCTAATTAAAGAAGGTATGCTTCCTGATAGTTGGCATTTTAAATGATAAAGGTCTTCCTGTTCTCTTACATGTGGTTAGCCAAGCTGGAAATTCTCCACCCACCCAAAGAAGCAGCAGCTGATAGAACCTTGGATCGGGTATGAAGACAGCATTGTAGGGTTGGTTCAGAGGCTCAACCTGCCGGGCTGTGCCAACCATGGGGATAACACGCCGTGTGGAGACCCAGGTTTGATTCTGACCCCTGCCTCGCCCTCTCCTGCTCTCCTGCCCATAACGGCACGACAGCCACATACAGGAAAGGGACATTGACAACACTATTGACAAGCCTATTGGAAACCACTTCACCACAACCACACTGTCCCTCGTACATATCTAACCATTAATTAATATAAACTGGAAACTATTTCTACTCACGACTTACACACATCGCGCGTGAGAGGTCTCGACCAGTCACTGCCGACGATGAGCACCCATGACTAGGGTTAGCCCTGCTGTGCCAAGGATTATGACCAATAAACGACGATTTATATCTATATAGTTATGTAAACGTGGATATAAAATGGCAACGAAGGCTTTGGGTTTCCGTGTGGACTTTACACTTCATTCATTTACAAGGTTTACACATGCACGCACACACGCACGCCGTGTGCGCACACACACTATATATGGTCTTCAAACGCCCGCTAGTCCATGTAAGAGAGAGTCTCAGCAAGCACTGGGCTAGAAATACGCTTCACAGGGTATGCTGTCATGCTACTGAAATAGAATTCACTTGCAGAGTGACTGCATTGTCCAATATCATCCCATGCAGTTGGCTGCATGTTCTGCAGAGTGCTGCACCACAGAATCTATACAGTAGCACATACAGTACATACACCTTGCCCTACGAGGTACTGTACTGTACCAAGCTGCATTGCACAATACTGTAGCTAACTGCACTACACTGTGTGGGCCTACAGTACTGCAGTGTGTTCTGCATTGTATCTTCGTCATCTAACTGCCAAGACCTTTAGGCCATAACTGTACTGGATCAAAGTGCAATGTTCAATCCTGCACTGCAGCTTACGGCATTGTACTGTGCAGTTGTGTAGTACATGTAGTACTGCATGCACTATACCATATCCAAATGCCAATAAGTGCTGCACAATAAGTATGCCTTTTGACCTTTGCTTCCAAGCGGAAGGGGAGCGTTGTTTAAACAAACACAAAACAGTTTCTTGATACGCCCAAATGCTTTGAGAAGTTCATTATGACATTATGTGTGTTGGCGTGTTCTCGGAATAACTGGCCGCCTACGCCTTTAATAACATGTTCTGACAGAGCCAAGCGCTGCTTCTGTAATCCACATTCTCTGGGGTTAGGTGCCTTGCACATACATGTTTTGTTGCACATGTATGCCAAACTGCTTCCCAGGCATGCACAGTGCAGTGCCTAGCAGCCCCGTTGTTCCCAGGCGCTCTCGTCCCACAAATGTGCATTATTGGCGAGAGAGAGAGAGGGCGGGACTTCCGGGCACGATTCGGAGAGAGGGATATCCATTTCAGCGACATGCAAGGGCGAAATTCGGAGAAATCAAGCCAATGCAGAAGTGCCTTAAACCTGCATTCTTTCTCGTGGCCAGCAGGAACAGACTCCACTGGCTGCAAAAAGAAGTCCTATTGTGTGGTAGTGGATGAGTAAATGACCCTAATTCTCACTTGATTTATGCACTCAGTAAACATTTTCCTCATGAGTTTATGGTCTCACTCGCTAGTTAAATTTCTTCGTCAATACAGCATGACGTTCATTTCGTAAATGGTGGTCTTATTTAGAGTGATCTAGGCAATAAACGGGGTATGCTTTAGGTCATGACTAGCGACCCGTCAATCAAGACAGAATGCGCATCTATAAATTTAAATAGCTGTCGACTTGTTTTTGGATGTTGTCTGCCAAAAATGTCTTGTTCAGCGTTTGATTGTACGAAAAGATGTGCCACCCTCTCGTCCGTTACGTGTTTTGTATATTGTTTTGTCAAATTATTAAAAAGAAAACCCCTCCATATTTATTCTCCTCGTCTTTGTTCCTGTCGTCATTTGCCCATCATTCTCGCTCCGGATGTCTGGACTGATTGAATGGAAACTGTGTTGCGGTAGACTGGAATAACAATACTATTGCTGGCCCTCTCTCAGGCTCGGTGGCCTTACTGCCTCTCTACCCTCACGGGCTGAAGGCCAACGCAACCTTGTGACACGGTGGCAGAGCCGTGTCACGTACGTACAGGTGTTGTGAAATCAAAGGCATGACTGGAACACGATGTCCACATGGATGTGGCGGACTGCTAATCAGTGAATCACCCTGTAGTGTACCATTTTGTGTGCGCCATTTACTCGTCACAACATTTTGAGCACGGCCCTGGTGCTGGCTAACCTGAGGTGCCGGGCGGCTTGTTTCGCAGAAAGTCATCCTTGGAAACTGTTTGGAGCACTTTTGGAAAATACTTGGCAGGTGATTGGATGAACCATCTTGTCCATCGCCATGGTTGTTTTTCTGAAAACAGTCGCTTCTCACTGTCGTCGCACATAAACCACGGCCTGTAGATACCAGTAGGACGCCGATTGCTCGAAGAATGGCACAAACGGATGGCTTGAAGCCTGGCCACACCGATCTTAAGAGAAACAGAATGCGAGATCGGAATGGTCTCATGAGGCTTGGTGCTTGCAATTTTAGTCAAATTGTTAATCTTTTTTTGGGGGGGTGGGGGATTGTTTGACTTTTGGTACTTTCCTGTTGAATCTAGAGTTCACCAGCTGAACCCCTCGGGTTCCTCAGAGACCACAGAGGAAACCCCTGGTAAAGATAATAGTTTTAGTACTCGTTTATGTACTACACATCTGCCCGTTTTGCATTTCATTTTATTTAAATATCAGGATTATCATGTGTGTATTGTTGATAATGTGTTCATATGTTTTCAAATTGTAATAAAACAAATACACAGGTTCAAGATGTGCATTTTCCTATGTTCTGCAGATATCCGTATTTGTATCTTGTTCATTTATTGTTCATTTATGTTGATTTATTAGTTCACGGTGAATTTAATCATCCTTTTTCATTGTCCTATTTTATTATATTTATCCTCGTGTTCGACACATGGACCCGTATCTTATTCCACACGCCCGCATCCCCATAGATTAATTTCCTTTTGCGTAGAGGGTTAGTTGATTACAGCTCGAGCTACAGCCACTAAACTGGTCCGGCAGGGAGAGTTGAGAGAGTGCTCTGGCCGGGTGACTTCCTGAAACACAATCAGATATGCAACACTCTCACGGCAATGAAACGGCCCAGAACCATGGGACACAAGCATAGAGACCCTTCACATGCACTCTTCCCACAACACACAACCATTGACGCAAACAAACAAACAAACAAACACATGCACGGGCAGACACACACACACACACACACACAAACGCACGCCCACATACCAGTATGGAGACATGCACAGACAACAGCCAAACAAAGCTGCACACATAGACAACACACACACACACAGTTATGCATATTGTTTGCGCATAATACATAACATTTACATCTATACATAGAATGCCATGAAAGACCAGACTAGGGGTAGGGCTGGGACATACGGCCAAAAACATCCCTGCCAATATATAGTATCTCCATAACATATATCATGATATAGCTTGTAATTCAATTAATAAATAGTCTATGTAAAATGCTAATAAGTTCAGAAAAACACTAATGCAGCTTTTAAAACCAGGAAAATGCCATATCAGACAATATCTGGTCTCATACCACGACATTGACAAGATTATCAATATACAGTGTTGCCCATGCAGCTCTCCTATGGGCGGTGGATAAAGTGCATGTGTGTTGTCAAGGTGAATTCCCACGATGGGAGAGCCTGATAAGACCCCTGGGTGGACCCATAACAACACAAGCAGCTTGAAATGTGTTTTCACACACGCACGCACACACGCACGCACACACGCACACACACACGCACGCGCGCACACACACACACGCACGTGCACACACACGCACGCACGCACGCGCACACACACTGTTAGCTGATGTTTTCGCTCCACACTGCACATTTTCCTGGGAACAGATCAACATATTTAGTGAACCAGAGAGAACTCTGACCGACAAGCTGCTGGTGAGTCAGTGAGTGAGTGAGTGAGTGAGTGAGTCAGTGTGCACATGCATGTTTGCATTGTGACACACCTGTTGCTGTATTGACGAATGCAAAAAAGGCAAAAACAAACCACAGGGCTCTCCTATTGATGTGCCTGAGAGCTGTATAAGTGCAAATCAAGGGAGTATTCAAATGGGGGGTGGGGGAGGGTGGAGGGCACAGCTGTTCATATGAGCTCAACGGATGAAGTAACGATGACAAAACACTGTGACTCACGTTGCTCGGGAACTCGATAGTGAGGACAAGTGAGGACTCATCGGGACTCCAGCTCACAATGCCCATGATAACCAAATGCCCCCCCCCCCCCCCCACCCAGTGGATTGTTCTATTTGGATGCCAAGAAGGCTGTTGGTTCATTCTTTCCATTCCAGGCATTTATCAGGACCAGTTGTGAACAGATCCCAGCTCGTCTCTCTCTCTCTCTCTCTCTCTCTCTCTTCTAACTGCCACTGACTGTGACTTTCTTTTTTAAAACCAACAACAACAACAACAACAGTAGCAGAAACTGCAAATGATAGTGAAAGGCTGTTTCGATCGCTGTAAAGTCTGGCTGAATACGATAAGAGAGTATAGGAGAGAGGTCATAGGAGAGGGAATAAGGAGAGTGTGGAGCAGGAGGAGAGAGTGCAGGAGAGGGGGGGGAGAGGAGAGAAGGAATACTGTTTACCGACGTGTTTTCATGGATTTGGCGACCGGGGTCGAGGACAAGCCTACTCTTGTGAAGTGTCTGCTTAATGCGCCGCTCGCTGCGTACATTTGCTTGGGGAGTAAACAAATGGCCTCAGCTGATTGGCCTGGCTGGGAGGGAAAAAACACAGACGGAGCAAACAGCCAGGTCGTCTACTGAGAGGAAGAGGGTGGAGTCGGAAGGGTGGTGGATTTGCATTTTTCCACAGAATGTGTACCAAAGGAAAATAAACTAATACAAATACAAAGAGAGGGAACTAACGAAATTCTACCATGGGGTGAATTTGCAGAACTCTGTTTACAGTATTACCCCCACATTAACAAACCAGAGCAGCACGCCACTGCCCGGGCTGTACTTCTCCGGGTGGAGTCCTTTGGATACACTGCCACGACAAGAGACGGAAGAGTGTTTGTTGTGTGTGTGTGTGTGTGTGTTGTGCTTGCAGAGTTGTGTTTGGTGTGTGTGCGTGTGAATTGTGTTTGTTGTGTGTGTTCCTATTGACATAGACAACACCGCCGCCACCTCCGCCAGAGTGGTCTGGTCTATCTGCAGCGTGTCGAGGCATGGAGAGAAGAGGCAAGCGATTATGTCAGAGGACTGCGAATGTTGGAAAACAGGACGAGAATCAACCACCACCCCCCACCCCCGCGCGCGCGTGCATGCATGGAACCAGACGGGGAAGTCAGGCCCTTGCGTGTGGCGTACCACGTACAAACGGTTACATCACACGTGTGTCACTGAACAGACAGCCGGAAGTCACACTCGGAGGGTATTGGGCAAGAGTGGGGGGGTGGGTGTAGAGAGAGAGAGAGAGAGAGAGAGAGAGAGAGAGAGAGAGAGAGAGAGAGAGAGAGAGAGAGAGAGAGAGAGAGAGAGAGAGAGAGAGAGAGAGAGAAAAATCAAATGAGATGTGATGGGAGCGAGGGAGTGAGTTACCAGGGAGATTTACATATTGCAAATGTCACCTGGAATTTGCAATGGCAAATATGAATGTACCATCCTATTCCAATGAATTAACCAGAACTAATACATTTGCCATTGAAATGAATGGGATGGATTCCTTTCGGCGGTAAATGAGGAATTTAGGAGTCATCCATTGTTGGCATTTGACCCGACAGCGTGATCACAACTCATGATGACTCCTGATGGAAACCATCGTCAGGCCTTACTCATCATAACGTTCGCCAAACCACCAGTTGACTCGGTTTGGCCGCCTCTGGACACGTTTTTCTCATCTTGGGCTCAGTTGAAGTAACGTGTCGGCGGAAAAAGAGGGAAATATGTTTAGCCAGCGCTCTATGGTTTCTTTCCCCATTGCAATACTTCGAACGAGGCCAACCGCATCCTCTTGAAGTTTGGTCACATCCTGGAAGTGTGTTGAACGATGATGATAACAAAATGATGATAAACCGAGGGGTTGCGAAGGCTGCGTGGTTCCTGTGCTGGTAATCTTTTGACGAAATGTATAGTCTAGGAACTGTAAGTCAGTTGTACTGTGAAACGTGTCGTGCAGGAGGACACGTTTGCCGTTCTCTGGCTAAATCCCAACATTGAATGGCTTCAACGTTTAGGAAATAACATTGGTACCCTGGGGATATCTTGAAGACATAAGAGCAACAATCCCAATTGATTTTTCCCCTCCAGATGTTAGCAAAAATTCTGAAAAATAGCACGGTTCACACAGTGCTTACTTGGCGCGTACAATGAGCTTGTGGCGTTGAGAGTCGGTCTCATGTGACGAGCCTTTCCCTCCATCTACCCTTCATCTTGTTGCAAAGCAGCAAGGCTTTGAAGAGTTAAGCATAGTAAAAGTAGCCCATTGCCATAGACATGTTTCCATCACTTTATTTACATACAGGAAACCTGAATCTGATCGCCTGCGGGTGGGGCGTTCCATGGATGGGATGAAGTGAATTGGCAGGGATCGTTAACACACTGACATGAGATGGAGGCTATATCCTCGCCTTAGCCTGACGTCAGACAGAATGATGAACTTGCTACACTCCATTTCCATCTTCAATCTGAGATGGCCTCCATTGTAGCTGATTTCCAAGAATCCATCTAGCCAAGCTTCAAGTTATGAAGTTATGAAACTGCGCAGTTTCAGTGTCTCCAGACAATGACACTGTGCAGCGAGATTTGGAGACTTACAGGAAGATACTCAAAAAGGAACATAATCAAAAAAGCGTTCTCTTTTCCATTGGGGTTTTCCACAACACTGAGCCCTGGTGCAATTCAAGGTGCAATTTTATGTGAGCTCTCAAGGCCGCTTGAGGCCCAGTGAAGGACTCTCCACATTCCTTTTGGCTAAGCTTTTGTTTTGCCACACAGGGAGGCATGGCTGGACACCACTGAACCTAGACGGTGTGATGGATCGCTGCACTAATGTAACCGGGTTCATTTGAACTCCAGGACCCCCCAAGCATGTGAGCCACCCAACCTTGGCTAGCTGAAACCGTAGCCGAAGAAACCTGAGGTTTGTCAACACAACTCCAGGTTCAACAAACAACTCCATTTTCATTGTTAGAGAACTGTGCGTGAGTTAGCGCCACAGGAAAAGCAGGATTAAATTCTCCCTCCTTCTTTCAGAATTAGAGGGTATCAATAGTGTGGATCTCTATTTAGTATCACATCACCTCAAGGTGCTACTAAACAAGCCTCCTCCCAGAAAGTCCCAGCATATCAATATGAACAAGTAGGCTCAGTAAAGCCGAACAATACAACAGAAACAAAACTAGGTGCTCTGTAGTTTCAATGGATATGAGGGATTCAGGGAAAATGACTATTATTCTCTGTTATAATCAGTCACCTTGAAGCGGGGAAGGATGGGAAGGGATGGGCGGGGGTCTCTAGTTGACCTTGATCGCTTTCCTGCATGCCGGTTTGATTGCAGCGGAAACTACCTTCATTATTAAACAGTGCGTGTTCAACTATGTCGTCCCATGTGACCGTTCCCCAAGGGAACACAGAGCGTTCTCCGTCTCACGCCTATCAGTTATCCTAGATGCAATTCGAGCCCCGGCTCAGTTGCGTCAGCTCCAGTATCCCGTATGGCAGGGTTGCAATTTCTTTTCTTGTCAAAGGATATTTCAGAGGATAGAAGGACATGACGAGCATGAATCGTGAAGAGCAAAGAGCATTCAGCAGTCTTGCTGTGTTGTCACTTTTGGTTTGCAACTGAAATGGGTTCACACCGGTTTTCTGGAACGATTTGTTTAAAACGGCAAATTATCGCTGTCATTGTATTTTAACATATCGTTTTATGTCTCAAAACATGTTTTAGATGGAACGAACCACCTTCCTATATTCTGATCAGCCTACCAACTAGTCTATGCTAGGCTATAGAATTAAACATGGAAGTTGAACTGGATTTCCCCAAGTGCTGCCTCGATCATTTAATTAATGTGATCTTGTATTTATAGAGAAAAAAATGCCTGGATGGATTGACTCATGGATGGGCGTGTTATATTCTAGTTCTAGTTCTGTTATTTATTAATGGAGTAAATAGTAGAAAGGTTACATGCTGCAGATTTAAGACAAAAGCTCAACATACAGAAGATTTGGTCACATTTTCAGTAGACCCATAACAAATTCATAAAAGAACCAAACTTCATGAATGTTTTTTGTGACAAAGAAGTCTGTGCTCCAATCACTCTATCACAGAAAAATAAGAGTTGTAGAAATTATTGGAAACTCTGGACTGCCATGACACATGTTGTTTACAAGTGGATGTAAACTTTTGACCACAACTGCATGGTGAAATGCAAGTTGAAGATTGTTAAGCTAGGTTTTTATATACAAACTTTGCAGCATTTACTTAGACCAAGCCTGTTTCTTAGTACCTTCTGCCATTTCAGGAATAATTCCAGCGCTATGACAAAATAGTATTCAGTCACTTATTGGTATTGACAAAGATGGGGGAAAAGGGTGGGGCTAATCAAAAAAGCACATATAGTGAGCGATTAGTTTGGTCAAAATAGTCATTCCTTAGGTTTTTGCATAATTGCGTAATTTCCTACCGTTGTCTCTTAATCTTATCTTGTTTTAACCATGTTAATTGCACCGGTGTACAATGATTTACAGTGCAGTTGCTTATCTACATCCACCCAGCCTATCCCCCCACATGGGACTTAATCACCAGAATGCGTGATAAGGCTTTCTTTCATGTAGCAGCAGCAAATTTTCCACATTTGCCAGTTGCTATATTCAGTACATGTGTCAGTTGCTATATTCAGTACATGTTTGGACATAGTGATGTAGGTGGAGTGATACAATCAAGAAATGTGGTGAGACATGGCTGTCCTTAGTCAAAATAAAACTGAGTGACTAAATTGAAAGTTTTAAACCTTGGCCTTTGATTATGTGTTGTTGCGTTTATGGTTCTAGAGTAGTTTCATCGAGTCGGCCTAGTTCTTGTTTTATTGATTTTATATTATCGTAATCAATTTATATTGATTTATTTGTGGCGAGCCAATAACTTCCACATCTGCAATATGCCATGCATTGTTGAGGCTCTATAAAATACGTTTGCTCGCCAAAGTTCAGTGTCAAAGACCCCATGAAGAGACTCCTGGGAAGATCAGCCACCTCGGCCGGACAAGGGAAACCAGGGCCCCCTTCTGGAGCCAGACCTGGGAGGGGAGCTCCTCGGCAAGCGTCTGGTGGCCGGGCCTGGATCCACGGGGCCCGGCCGGGCCAAGTCCGAAAAGACAACGTGGAGTCACCTCACTGTGGGCTCACCACCTGCAGGGAGAGTCATTGGGGTCGGGTGCATTGTATACCGGGCGGTAGGCAAAAGCGGGGTCCTGGGCGTGCGGATCCCCGGCATCGCCGGTTCTAGGGACGTGGAATGTCACCTCACTGGCGGGGAAGGAGCCTGAGCTGGTGCGGGAGGTGGAGCGGTACCACTAGATATGGTTGGGCTCACCTCCACGCACAGCACCGGTTCTGGAACCAAACTCCTGTTTTGGGGTCCAGCCCCTCTACTTCTCCGGAGTTGCCCAGGGTGTGAGGCGCCAGGCGGGTGTGGGGATACTCACAAGTCCCTGGCTGAGCGCCGCTGTGTTGGACTTCTCTCCGGTGAACGAGAGGGTCGCCTCCATGCGACTGCAAGTCTCTGGGGGGAAGGCTCTGACTGTTGTGTGTGCCTACGAACTAAACAGCAGTTGAGAGTATCCGGCCTTCTTGGAGTCCTTAGGTGGCATCCTGGAAAGGGTTCCATCCGGGGACTCCATAGTTCTACTGGGGGACTTCAACGTACACGTGGGCAATGATGGAGAAACCTGGAGGGGAGTGCTTGGGATGAACGGCCTGCCCGATCTGAACCAGAGTGCTGTTTTGTTATTGGACTTCTGTGCTAGCCATGGACTGGCCATAACAAACACCATGCTCGAACATAGGGTGGTCCACAAGTGTACCTGGTACACTTGTGGACCGTAATCTTCATGGACAGAATCTCAAGGCGCAGCCGAGGTGAGGAGAGTGTCCGGTTTGGGGACCTCAGAATTGCATCTCTGCTCTTTGCAGATGATGTGGTTCTGTTGGCTACATCAGACCGTGACCCCCAGCATGCACTGGGGCGGTTTGCAGCAGAGTGTGAATTGGTCGGGATGAGAGTCAGCACCTCCAAGTCTGAGGCCATGGTTCTCTGCCGGAAAACGGTGGAGTGTTCCCTCCGGGTTGGGAATGAGTTGCTGCCTCAATCGAAGGAGTTCAAGTATCTCGGGGTCTTGTTCACGAGTGAGGGCAAAATGGAGCGGGAGATGGACAGACGGATTGGTGCAGCGTCTGCAGTAATGCGGGCGCTGTACCGGTCCATTGTGGCGAAGTGCTCGATTTACAGGTCCAGCTACGTTCCAACCCTCACCTATGGTCACGAGCTTTGGGTAGTGACCGAAAGAATGAGATCACGGATACAAGCGGCCGAAATGAGTTTCCTCCGCAGGGTGGCTGGGCTCAGCCTTAGAGATAGGGTGAGGAGCTCAGACATCCGGAGGGAGTTCGGAGTAGAGCCGCTGCTCCTCCGCATCGAAAGGAGTCAGCTGAGGTGGTTCGGGCATCTGATTAGGATGCCCCCCGGGCGCCTCCCTTTGGAGGTTTTCCGGGCACATCCAACTGGGAGGAGACCCCAGGGTAGACCCAGAACTCGCTGGAGGGATTATATATCTCGTCTGGCCTGGGAATGCCTTGGGATCCCCCAGGAGGAACTAGAGAGTGTGGCTGGGGAGAAGGAAGCCTGTGGGGCCCTGCTTAGCTGGCCGCCACCGCGACCCGGCCCCGGATAAGCAGAAGAGAATGGATGGATGGATGCAGTTCAGTGCCTCGCCTAGGTGGGCTGAGTTCCAAGTTTCACAATGACGACCGCCTAGGAACCTCCCTACATTAAGACTGAAAGTAACCAATCACACCCACTCATTTGGTCAATATTTCTGCACAATTAAAAATGTAATTACAAAGCGCAATGACAATGCATTTTATCCATATAATTTATTTTATCCACAGTGATATATTGCTGCCTCTCCTTCAACAAATGTACTCTTTGTAAGTCGCTTTGGATAAAAGCGTCTGCCAAATGCCCTAAATGTAAATGTAAATGTAAATTTTAATCTAATCTGTATATGTTTTTGCCCTTTGCCAATGGCACGCCTGATAAAGGGAATTCTGATGTGGACCTATGTATGCAGCACTAATGGCTGTGTAATTAACACTAAAAAACACACAAATAGGCTACAGAAAACCGTGCCATGATTCAGGACTAGGCTTTATAGGCAAACTGTGACAGTCAACAACATTATTTGAATTGAATCGAGTTGCCTAATTAGGCTACGCTTCCTTTTTCTGCACCACAATGTTACGAGGGTCATTCATAATCTAGCTCGCATAAAAAGTGTCCATGTCGTAGTTCTGTTTTTTCTTTACAAAAAGTTTGCTTATCGATATTGATTTAACACACAACAATTAACGTTAGTATTACAAATGACAGTTATTACTGTACATCAGAATCTGAATCCATGTCAGGTATTATCAATGATAAAGCTTTCAAACCCAGGCACTGAACTTTAGAACACCTGCTAGCGATAGATGCCAGTGTGAAGCTCAAACCAATGGGATATTTGTTTTATTAGTTATAATAGTACCTAATAAGGTGCTGGTAGGAACCCGACCATGTAAAAAGTAAGATAGATAGATGTGTGTTTGATAAGTGTGCATATAGCCTATAAAAACAAAATACTTTCAATGGTATTGGATAGTTCAAGGAGGCAGGCCACTTTGAAAGGTAAAACTGTAAAGCTCAGTCCCTTTTGAAGTATTCTGTGATCCTTGACGTCCTTCGCTGATTGCAATGCTAGTTCAATGGTAGTTTATCCTTCTAGTATTACACGAATGGTCACCTTGAATTTTGGCACAACAGTCACAGAACATAATGTACTGCACTGTACCCTCCACACAAGGTGAAGTTCACAAGTTCAGTACTTTGTTTTTACTTATTCAGATGTGACGCACTCAAAGTGACAAGCCCATGACCTCTTAAACAGCCTACGAGTGTAATGTTCCCTCCAGAACATTTTCACTGGACAAAGCATGACCAAGCATGACCAAGACATACGCACATAAACACACGCACACACACCAGTTATTTATCTTTTAAGACTGATCTTGTTGATCCATGACTCTGCTGCATTTGATATATTGACCCGAGCTATAAATGGAAAATAACTCCACAGCACACCACAACCTTTACTTTTTTTTTTTAACACTAGCACATATCGCTGATTAGGTCAAGTTATCAAGTTTAACCGTCAACATCCTCTGTTGACTGTAGACTACAGAGGATGGTGGCATTGGGATTTAAAGGTACAATGTGTAAGATTTGGTGAACTGTCCAATTAGTCCACAAAATAGGGGGCCAGCATATTACCAGAAAATTGTGGTGTCCACGATTATTGGAAACAAGGAAACACAGTCCGTCCACCTTCCCCCAAATGCATCGCCCGACTGAATATAGCCTAAAGCTTACCGTTTACAGTGAATCTGTGCTGTCAGGTTTTTCTCCTTCAAGTGGTCGGGTAAGTTGGAGGCAGCGTTACATTTTTCAGTGTACTTTTGACATGATTGACAAGAGGTTAAACTGCGCCCTCTGGCCAGTGCTACTTCTTCATCCTCATTCTTCAGACTCTGTTGATAGTTGTTTCATTTTGAATGCTTTAAACTCATCACACATTGCACCTGATGGGAAGGTTTGCTAACATTAACAGTCTGCACAATGCAATCACAGATAAAAAGCGATTGCACATTTGATGCAGCAAAAACTCAGATGTCTCAGCATTGGACATTGTAGTCCTGGGTGAGGATATCTCACCCAGGTGTCCAGAGAGCCTGAAAAGGTTTGGAAGGTTGACCCTTCAACAACCTGCACCACCTGTATTTGCATGTGAAAGACACTGTGGGTTGAACCCTGGACTCATCCTGTATTAAACAACCAACCGGTGGAAAGCTCACTAAAGGTGCTCATTAGAAAAGTTTTGCCACAAACCCTCAGCTCAAGTACAATTGTACGACAATACAACGTTGTTGTATTGTCTCCAGACTTAACGCAATATTTCAACACACATGGTCATTCAGAAGTGTGCCACAGGCAACAAAAGTGACAAAACACCTCTGGACCCATGATTGCCAGGCCTAAAAAAAGAGCGGTCATATGAATTGGGTGTGTGTTGACCACATGATTAGCTCCATATGACCAGTCGCAAGATCTGACCACGAGCAGCACCAGCCCCAGACATCAACAAAACCCGTCACCATGGTAATATAAAAATACTTGAGGTTTAGTGAAAGCCAAACACAGTTGGCGGGGAGGGGGGTCTGGGTTGAAGTCAACTTACAGACCATTTGACCTCCCGTGTGCGCACACACACACACACACACACTCACACATGACAGCCGATTCCAGACACAAAATCACACCTTCAGTGGATTTGGGTCAAACAAGTCCAGTCCTGTCCAGGGTTTGATCCCCATCACAAGTCAATGGAAAAAGACGCCTCCAGCCATGAGTACCATGGCCACACAGAACAGAGGCCCAAAGGAAATGTAGCTTACGTCACTTGTGTTTCATACAGGTTCATCTATTGTAGAGGGAATGGGCGACCTATATTTGAACAATGGTGTTTGCCACACAAATTTCTGAAGAACCTAACAACCTTATTGTTGTTCTTGTGCTGCTCCATCTTGTATTGCAGTTTAGTCTGAAAAGCATCATACATGTTTGAGGTGCTTTCGCTGCCATTGATCGAAGAAAGCAAGACATAAGATATGACCAAGATTGATCAATGTAACCAAGACTGAGATTCATCGAAAACTGGGATAATTCGGCCTTAAGAAGTGTAAAAGGATGAACATAGTCAGAATAAGAGATACACAGAAACTACCAAAGAGTATAACAGCATTCAGTCAATGCAACATTAATTTATGGACTGTCCATTCCCTTCCAAGTGGTGTTGGTAATGTGCTCTTATCCCAGCCATTATGCAGGCAACCTGGCAATTACAGCATGAAACTCATTCTATTGGCCTCGAAACTATGAATGCTCGAAAACCAGCTCTATTCTTATCTTTATGTACCACAGGAATATATTGCTGTCTCCTTCAACAAATGTACTCTTTGTAAGTCGCTTTGGATAAAAGCCTCTGCCAAATGCCCCAAATGTAAATGTAAAATGTACTATGCCAAGATCAGACCATTTCCGGCCAGATCCAAACACGAGGTTGCTGCTCCAGACCATCTGTCAGCCTGTCGATTATGGACATTGGGCTGAACATTGAGACATGGTCAACAGCTTGCTATTGACCTCCTACGACGTGTACACAGACGTTGATTAAATATTGACCCTTGCTCCAGGTGAAGTTGACGTCAGGTTGTGAAGGCTGAATACATTGTGTGTCCTGTCATGGACAGATCCTATGAAGCGGAAAGGGCCTAAGTCCCCCACACACACACACTCTTCCGCTGTCCCCCATAGGACCTTATTTTGTAGAAAACATGTAAATATGTATGGTAGTCAATGGCGAGAGACGAATAATTTTTGGATTGTGCCAAGAATTACACATATGATGGTTCATTTAAAAGATCATTTGGATGAAATATTATATACATATCTTTTTAGGCCCTAATTTGGTCCAGTTTGATTGCGAAACAGTGAGACAAAAATCTATAAAGAACGAGTGATGCCAGAAATACACTCAACCATTTCCTGTTTGTTCAGTAGGATACGGTCTGGTCCAGCTCTCATAATACATTCTGCTGGAATGCTGCTGCTCAGAATGTCAACGCCCCTATGGAAGGAAGTCCATATAAGGACAACTCTTATGGTAGGTTCATTTTAGGAACCAAGCTCTCTCGCTTGTCTTTACCAGGAATAAGGAAGAGGGAAGTTTGAACCAAAACAAGGAAGAGAGTTGAAAATAAGTTAAAAATAAAGTATATATGCACAAATATAATTAAACAAAACCCAGTATAGGCCAGCCTCGCAGCAAGCTCGTTTGTGACTATATTTACTTCACTTGGGTCATATGTCCGTGTCTGTTGACGTGTATGTGTTTATTGCAGCGGAGTCATCTGTCCAAGAATACGACTTTTTTGAAAAGATGGATCATGACACCACTGAACAGCCATGACCCATCACCCAGTGGATTAGGAGTGATCTCCCACACCTCAACGGGATCAGAGTACAGACCAGGGTGGTGACATGTGGCTGCTGTATGAGCACCAACTTGTTTTATGGAATGCTGAGCTAAAGCATATATGCTCTTTGTCAACAGTGCCTATGGCCATTCACACTCATCATGCGTGGCTTCTGCGTGACTCTCCGATTCTAACATTACAAATGTGTCAGTCAAGTTTCCCCATTTCAACAAAATTCTGTTACTTCTGAATACATATTAAGAAGTGTAGGGTATTCAAATTCTAAGTATTGAAGGAGTTCACAACTAACACACTGCCAAAAGCCACGTCTGTGGTAAGATAAACTTCGGTCAGCTGACTTCCCTGAAACGGTTGTTTTTTTTTAAACATGTTGCTATGAGGAAGTAGTGAAGCTTTCCACCAATGAGATTGCAGAGTGGGTGTAGGCATGGTTAAAGGCCAAATTGTAGCAGACTTTACAAAGTGTAGGGGGGGAAAAAACCCAACTAGTTTCAATATGTTTTTGTTTGGGTGGGGGGGACTTCCTTCTTTACGATCAGGTTCCGGATTGCTTGAAACAATAATACACTTCCAGTGCAGCCTTTTCAAACAGATGCGGTTAGTTAACAATTTTGAATGGCTTTGCTATTGATGGACTTTCATCCCATTGCATACACTAGAGGGGGAAAAAATACTTCAATAATAGTTCCACAATAACTGAGAAAAATCCCATCTATATTGCAAAGACAATTATTTGAGTTACACCTCTAGTCAATGGAGGAGCCCATTTCCCCACGACTGTAGCTTCCTGATTTTCCCCTCCATTGCAATAACTGAATAAAAAAATGAAACTTGTTTCCCCCTTCTTGCATGCCATCTCTAAAGCGGCCCTATCTTTCGATGCATGTATATGCATAGCTAATAATGTATGCACAGGTTTAAATACATATGCCTAATTAGCAAGACGTTAACATCTAGGCCGATCTGAGAATTACTACGCTTGCCGTGTCTGCTCCACATCACTGCATTAAGTCCTGTTTTCTGGAGCCCAGAGCCACTAGTGTATGCTGCAATCTGCTCAGAGAGATTACCTGAGCAACATATTCCCCATTGTGCAGCCAGTCCATTCTTCACGATGAGCGTGTGCGCTGGTAACCAAGGTGGCCGCTAACATCATTAGCTGTAGAGGATTAGAGGGGACCTAGTGTGGGACGTCTCCATGGAGACGCTATGCTCAGTTTCCTCCCAAGACCTTGGCGCGTGTTTGTCCTGTAACCCAAGACAACAGGAGGATCTGAACAAACAAGGGCAATGGCACCCCCCCCAGCTCCCATCCCACTGATTGTGACCAGATACAGCATGCATACATACATCTACAGAGGAAATTCAAGACATTTTAAGAGGCTTTCAGGTCTCATGCCATCAATGATGCAGTAGATGCAGTAAAACAAGCTCACATTTATTGAGAAACATTACAATCATCGACACTCAAACAAACAGGACCCGATAGGATGGGGTCATTACCAGGGTGAGGAGCTACTCCTCCCCTACCAAGCACACACTCGAGCATCACACGCAACACCCAAGCAGCAACAATGGCCCGAGTTGACATAATATTTGGGTGTAACTAAAGCACCTCTGGGCCGAGGCCAGCGTCTGACCCTTTAGTGTTTAACTGCAACTTCATCAACAGGCCTGGGCTTTCTGACGACCACATTAAACTAATCACCCTGCACACTATCAGTACCAAACACCCACGCTGAGAGAGCTCTGTGACGCAACTTCTGCAGTCACCACAATATGTCCATCTGTACCCCTCTCTGCCTGACCTTTCGCCACTGCTCAACACCCTCTCCTTGCAAACGTCCCAGTTACCCAGGAAAAAATAAAAGATCAAAACATACAACAAAAAATAAGAACAAAAAATTGATTACATATTGTAATGTTGGCCAACAAAGAAGAAACTTGACTGGCAAGTACTGAGGGATACATAATTTACACGAGCCAATAGTCAAACTAAGGATTATGTTTTAGTTAGAATGCATTTCTTCTGCCAGCAATCAGTAATACAACAGCTGGGCCCCATTCTTTTTTTACATCCTTAATCTGGAGTATCTGCTTACCATGGGCCACTGCATTCACACTCTTGCACTCAGTTGCGTTTTTGCAAAATAGAAACTACAACCACAAAGCGAACGTGTGTTATTGCAAACATTGGGCCGGATGTTATGAACTGCTCGTCGCCCCGATTCCCTTCCAACGTGAAGCTAAAAGAAGTAGAGCCACACCATGACGCATGCTCTAGATTATATGCTACATGTGGAAAGGTGCCATTTTGCAACACAACCGCAAAAAAACAAAAAACCTGTGTGGTCAAACAAGTGTCGCTGATCAAGAATGTTGCTTGACTTCTCAGAAATATGCTCAACTTCTTTGGAAGACCATTGCAACACACAAAGGCATTCTGAAATACAGAACAGAAAGTACGAAAGGCCAGGCTAGATACGTTTTTGTATTGACTAAAATAATTGCTGTCAATGGTGCAAGCCTTGGAATGATTAAATAGCATTTCTGTATACGCTAGAAACGCCATTTGGTTTGTGGAGCATTCCATCCATTACAAAAGTGGACTACAGATGGTCTTTAGTTTCATTTTTGGGGCCAAGCTCCTGTATACTTCACATACATACATTTTCACTACCTGGTTGCAGCACAGCAGCCTGCAGTGCTGCTTCTCGTTCTAAATGAAGATCAAACCCATAGTATTTCCATACACAGGAGGGAAGTGGTGCTTTACTCATGCAAAATCACCCCTCTTCTGTTTGGAAGGCCTTGGATGCCCATACAGTCAGGCCTAAACAGACATTATGAACAGGCAGAAGGGAGAGGGGGTTCATGGCTGCACACCGTGCTTTCTCACTCCTTATCCCTGGTACTGAGCACACAATCACTCTTATTCTGACAGACCGTCTCTTAAGGTCATATGTTATGATTTTCCAATCAATTTGCATAGTTAGTTTATGTATATTTGCTTTATTAGAAAACAAAAAATAAATAAAATTGTTGAAAGTTGAATATACAAAAATTACAGGTTGTTTGGGCACTCATTTCCCATATCTTTTGCAATCCAGTATGTTTGTTGTGTCCTCGTAGATGATTGCAGAAATTACCAAGGTTAAACGGCCAACGTCCCAGTTACTCCAATCTTTTGACGACAGATAACTTGATTAAGTTTTTCTTTTGAGTCCCAAATTCACCTGATTAGTAGGGCTATCGTGGCCCCGAGTCCAGCAACTCCGGCAAAGGCCATGAGTGTATTTCTTACGGTCGTCTCAGGGTCTGCTACTTGAAAAAACTCTACGAAGCCATCCTGAAACAAAGACAACAAAAAAAGCCAAATTAGACGCGGAGGAGCGCTGCATGGTCCCCGAAAACAACAAAGCGGAGTTATGCAACAGGCACAGTTCCACGGGGGGGGCGGACACACACACACACACACACACACGGTGATATGTCACAACGTACCCATGAGTTGTTCTTAACCAACCACTCCCGTTGGTCGGAGAGGAGGTATGAGGAAATCTCCTGGGCCACCAAGGTCACACAGTGCTCCCGGCCCATCGCCTTCAGGTAGTGGGACACCGCCGCGCCGAACGCCACCAGGCTGGCGATGCGGCCCCAGTTGGTGGTGCCGTCCGCGAAGAGACTCGCGGCCACCGACGTGACAAAAGTCATGTCGTCCCCTCGGCCCTCCAACCCCAGCTTCTTGATCATGCCTTGAAACGAAACAAAACGCAAAAGAGCTGCGCGGTGAGCAACGTACATTTCCCCGTACAACGTGTATCTGCTCCATTGAGAACTCGACGTGTGTATTACGCCACTAGTTACTCTACTACAACACCATACAACATGGAGACTACTTTACCAAGCTACCAATGTTAACCTCACTGCCACGTGTTACAACATACGTAGGAAAACACGTCTCAACGTGTGTAAATGTTGTGACGTGGTGATTGATATGTATAAAATATTTTATTGTATGGTGTTGATTGATGAAAAACAGTAAGTCATATATATATATATATATATACATATACACACAGTAAGTCATATATATATATATATAGTTATATTTTGTATTTCGGCTACCTACCATTGTATGCGTATTGGTGCTTTTCTAGGACGCTCTCCACCACCCTCCTCATGGTCGTGTGAACCTTGTCCCTCTTTCCTTTAATTTTAACCGAGCTCACGCAGTCCGCGAGAAATGTCCCGATGTACTGCCTCGTGTCGCTGGCCAGCGCCCCTTCCCCCGCCGCCGTGTGACCGTCCTCCATGTCCACGTCGCACTGGGCGTCCGGGGTGCAGGGCAGCGAGCCGTCCTCCACTTCCTCACTGTCGTCCCGCACCCGGTTCACCGCCCTCGGCTTGCTCAACGACGACGACGACGCCGCCGCCAGGCCCGGCGTGCCCCCGATTGCGAGCATCGAGGGTCGGTGGGGACCGTCGTTCATTTTAAAACTCAGCTCCATGGGCGAGGACCTGTCCCTGGATCTGGACCTGGACCGGTCTCTCTTCGGGGGCGACACTTCCGAGTCGAAGTCGTACTTGGACGGTCGGCCGTAGACTCCATTTTGTGGTAAAAGAAGACAGAAGGTTGAAGTCCGCGTTGAAGACGACATAATATTCATTTTGTAAGTTGTGGGGTAAATTTAGAGGGCCTGGAACGATTGTAATTTGTACACTAGCTTCCTTGGGATAAACAAATGGGTTGAAGCTAGGCGGTTGTTAATGAATGTGGTCCATGGTTGCTCGGCAGTAAAAAGGCCGTGGCGACGGTTATAGTCTTGTAGTGAACCCAACCCCGGAAGGGGGCGGAGCCTGCGCCGCGTCTCTTTACGTCCCGTCCCGTGACGTATGTGGGAAACGGGACAATGGAAAGTACGTGTCGTACCCTGTGAGCCATTTTTCATACGTTTGGAAACCATGGAGATCCAAACAAACAAAGACCACCGCCCGCTGCCCGCGAGTGACAGTATACTGGGCTGCAGTATTAATATTATGATTTCACCTTTATACACAGGAAGTGAATTGGCGCCGCCACTCAAAACAACAGTAGGTCTTATGTGTGCAATGACATCTAGCCCCCGTCGAGCGATGCGGGGTTTTTTTTTCTCTCTCACTAAAATGAAGATTATTTTTATTTTACGTTTCCAAGAAGGGAAGTTAAATATGCGGAAGAATCACAAACTCCTTTTCAATGTTGGGCCGTCCGGGTTCTCGCCCACACACACACACAAACCGGCGAGACAGGAAATGGAGAGACGACGAGCGAGAAATGATAGTCCAGCAGGAACGCGCCAAGTTTAGAGCAAGGTACACACCAAGCATCTGACATGAACCCCACCCATAATACAAATGTTGTATAACAACTATGTGTTATAGAGCGCTTCTCACGGCCCCAGTCTAGCGTCCTTGAGGAGAAACACACCAAGGAAAGGATATAGTTGCTGTGAAAACGCCAGTAACTGCTATTGAGGAACGAGGGGTACATTTTTCTTAGATATTACAATTATTGGGCACTTAAGTAAAGTAACTTTTAGAACTGCCTGGCGCCATCTAGCGGTACTGATGGATATAGTGGTGAAAGAACATACTATATATATATATATATATAAAAAAACAACAGCCTAATGATAACAAAACACTCACATCTCTTAATGTAAAAGTTTATTTCAAATACTGACAAAACTCCTGACTACTCCCACAGATAAAGGAAAACATTCTGAGTAGCCCTGCACCTTCCAAAGTCCTAAAATCATTCCTGCGTTCTCTAGACATCCTATAGTTATCGTATATTCCTCATTAATTTTCAGGAGAAATCCCTGCATATGGGATGAAATACAGGAATCACACAATAAGAGAACGCCTGAAAAAGAAAATGTTTACTTGTGAATGCAAAACAACAAGAAAACAGATAAGGTAAAAGCAGTATTTCAGACCACATTGTCTGTCATTTCTTTATACATTTCTGGCACATCTTAATTAGATTTGAACGGGAGATAAGACATTGGTATTTAAACATACCCCACAATACCCCCAGCTCATGGAATTTTTGTGTACAACGCCACACTGTCCACATTAAGTAGCATTCGCAGACTCCTGCCCTCGTACTCATATTCAATCCTTTTATGTTCAATAATTCGTTTTCACTTTTTAACGCTATGAATTCCAGTGGTCAGATGAAGATGGGGTCTGTGAGGAGGGGGTTGTGTAATTTCAACTCAGATCAGATGGGATCTAATTGATCAAATCAGAAATTCACGGCTGGAACTTCCATGCCCTACATTTAGTTTCTCTCGCTCTTTCCCTGTGTTGTACGTGACAAAAACAAGAGTCTCAACTCGCACGGCAGGTGGCCCGCGAGATGATGTGGGTTGACAGGTGGGTTTCGTTCCAAGAGTCAACCACATCTGCAGCAGCAGCAGCAGCATCATGTACAGTACTACACATCCCGCACACCCACACGAGAGCCATTCACCCCCTGCTGTTCACAAAGCAGAAGCAGTGTGTCTCTCACCGAGAGAAGAGTAGGTGGAGTGGGTGAAACCACAAACCAGCTCATGGGGGAAGAGTCGAAAGCAGTCGAGACAAAACCAAAACCAAAACCAAAAAGGAACAACCGAGTCCTGGACAATAGTGTATTATTTACAGTGTAGAATCAGCAGCACATTCATAGAGATTCATTAGAGCACTCCTGTTTCGGCTTTCCTTACCTCTCCACTCGCTGCTATTTGACACATTTCTCAAGTCTCAAAGAGAGAAATAATAATAAATGTTCAATGTAATGCACCAGTTTCACAAAAGCACATCCCATGTTTGTAACAACTAAGGCAATAAAGCCGATTCTGATTCTGATAATAATAGACGAGGTGCGAAGGTGCATGCACCCTCGTCCTTACGTGGCCTATGTGGTGGTGGTGGAGTGAGTGTTGATGGTCGTTCCCTGAAGATAAATACTGATGGGGAGCGTGGAGTGGGGCGATGCTTGGAAAACGTTCTGGAAGCAGGGGGTGGTGGGGGCAGCATGCGTTCATTAGCGTTTGCAGATAGACTGAGCAAATCGTCTCTCGTCTCTGGCTCCGTCAGGGTTTTTTTTTTTTTTTTTTAACCACAGCAACAGGTGTCTCATCGCGAATGGGTCACAGTCACGCTCCGCATGCTCCCGCCCCTCTCCTTCCCCCTCCGTCATACGATCTCTTTGGGCCTCGCAGAGAGAGCGAGTGAGCGCACCCCGTGGGCATGCAGTGGTTCCGATTTAATCTTTGCGAGCGACGACCGCAATCCCCGCACTAACAAACACCCGACACCCGCTGCGAGAGGCCGCCGACGCCGCCGTGACATCAGAGAAAACACGCGTTGGAGGATGGGTCGCTGTGGCGAGAGAGCGATAGGTGTTGGAGTGAATTGCGAGGGTGTCGGAAAAAACACGTCAGAGGGCTAAAAGACCTTGAATCTAGCTAGGGTACAGGATGCTAAGACTCCTAAGAGTGATAATTTAAGGACTTCTCCCAGATTAAGTGCGCTACCACTATCGGGACAGCCAGGCCTGGTTTCCATACATTATAGAACAGCTAATCAGGACAAACTTAACGCCTCATAAAGATGTACAAATTAATATCCAACATTTCAAATATTTACAGAAGTACACACACTATGAATTATTTATGCTCATCGTTGCAAATGCACATCTTGCTGTAATAAAAGCCACCAAACTCAAATGGACAGTTCACCGACGGTCAACCTTGTTTCTTATCATTGCTTTGGATTTTTCCGCCCGTGACCAGTGTGCATGACCAGCTATGCCAAACCGACTGACTTTTGGACTCCATGCTCACACGGTTTAAAGTTGGACTTAGGAGCACATACCTCCTTGGACTGCAATGGCTGCATTTGTAGTCCGGAGCGATTCCCGTGTGTAGTCCAGAAGGAAATCGGTGTCGGCACATCTGGCCACGGAAACGTGAATGGAACACTTTTTATTTCTGTTTTTTTAAGTGTCACCCACTGATATTAGTAACATGCCACATCTGTATCCTCCGTACACCCAAAACACGTTAACCATCAGTGAACCATCTACTTTCAGCGTGGCTCAGCATTTAGTGGGGACACAGGGAGGTACCTTGGAATGTCCTGGTAGCGTAGAAGAGTGTGTGTGTGTGTGTGTGTATGGATTGTCAGGACAGCAGGGGGAAACGGCAGGGGGGGGGGGGGGGGAGAGAGAGAGAAGAGAGAAAGAGAGAGAGAAAATCTAGGCCACCAAAGACCCAGCAGAGTTGTGTATTCACGACTAGATAGTGGCTTCTATGCCGTCTGTGTGTGTGTGTGTGTGTGTGTGTGTGTGTGTGTGTGTGTGTGTGTGTGTGTGTGTGTGTGTGTGTGTGTGTGTGTGTGTGTTTCTTACGACATGCAGCATGTTCTAGATGACAGTCGAAAGGGAGTGAAGCCACAGGAGCAGCAGCAGCAGCAGCAGCAGAAACGTTAGGGGTGGTTTTTCCAGTTTGGCTGGGCTGCAGAGAGCGGCGCAGCCCCCGGTGAGCGTGTCCAACGAGGGTCGGCGAAACAGGATAGGGTGAGAGGGGCCCCGGGCCGGTTGTTCTGCAGCGTTCTCCCCACTGTGGTTCCGTTCAGAACACTCCTCTCCTCCCAACCCGATGCAGCAGCCTCTTACAGGTTTTGGTATGCAAGCGATTATTACAAAACAAAAATATATAAAACAGAATACAACCAATAATAATCCACACACTCTCTGCTCGCTCACTCACTCACTCAGCCACCACCTGTCCCACCCGACAGGAGGGATTATGATCAAGACACCGGCCTGCACAAGGTGTACAACGACGCCCCTTATACATACGTAGTCATTTTGGTATCTTGGAGGATACGATCAAAACAATTCCAAAACATTACAAAGCCCCTACACCCCGCCCCTCTCCTAAAATAAAAACAAACAAACAAAACATCAAAAAGGATAAACAAATGACTGTACAGTACAGTATACAAAGTGCATTAACTCACCCTATCCCACCCACTGCCTGGCGATGACGCCCGTCTAACTGTGATACATCTCAGAGCAGCGGGAACCACAGAGACGGGAGGTGTGTGTGTGTGGGTGGGTGTGTGTGTGTGTGTGTGTGTGTATGGAACAGAGCTGTGTGGAGCAAGAAGGCAGAGAACGGTTGCAGACGCGTCTTCGTCGTTCCCACCCCATCTACACACACACACGCGCGCACACACACAAGCGTGCGCAAGCAAATTGAGGTTCAACTTATACAACTCTGCCCGATATGTTAAGCAAAGGAGCGCCTGGGGGGGGTTCAGAGGGAGGGAGGGGGGAGGAGGAGGAGGAGAGGAGGAAGAGAGAGGGGGGATAGGAGGGGGATGGATGGGGAAAATATGATGAGAGGGTGAGAGAGGAGAGAGGAGGAGAGGGGAAAGGGGGGAGGTGAGGATGAGGCAGAGGATGATGGTGAGGAAGATGAAGAGTGGGGAAGAGAGGGGGAGAGGAGGAGGAAGGGGAAGAGAAAGGAGAAGTGAAGCAGTGAAGTGGGGAACAGAGGGCGTGAGAAGACAGACATCTTGGGAGGAGAAGGTGAGGGGGCGGCAAGCAGCTCTCTGAGCCCCCGGGGGCGGGGGGTGGGGTTGTGAGGGAGGGTGGCTCTCGGGTCGCGCCGGCTAGCCGGCTAGCTTGCTGGTCACCAGGGAGGACTTCCTCTGGGGCAGGTCCTGAGGCGTGGGAATGTGGTCCCCGGTCACCAGGTTTTTGTCAGGCCCGGCCACGAGGAGCTGCTTGTTCTTCATCTTGGCTTTGGCCATGTTGTAGTCGCCCGAGTCAAAGTACTTTTGCTAGGGGTAGAAGAGAGAGAGAGAGAGAGAGAAAAAATAGAAAGAGAGAGGGAGAGAGATAAGAAACGCCTCCGCAAAAAGACTAGCCCATGTGGCGTCACGTGCCCTTGAATCATGGTACAACTATATGTATCTAATCATCATGCCTTGTCATGATGACTGAAGAGTCATTATGATGATAAGACATTTGCCTATTTGCTTGCTGTTTGCCTTTTTGCTCATATTTCTCATTCCAAAAAAAAGTGGATATTTGATTATTGCTCTTCAATTGTGATATTTGTATAGTTCTGTGCCACATTCCGCTGGGCATCGTCACCTTTTCATTTCACTGCTATCCTATATGTGTATGTGACAATTAAACTGGTTGAATCTTGAAGTAATTGTAAAGAGAAAATACAAAAGCAACAAAAACAACAACCCCCAAAAATATATGCCAATTATTAGTAAGTAACTAGTGTAAACACATTGTTTCCATTTTGAAAGCTTGAATTACATGCAGCCAATCAGACTGGAAGTGACGAATGCTGCCTTGTATTATGGGACGAGCAGCCATGTTGCAAGGTCACAAGCTAAATGTCGACTAAGCAACTGAGGGCAGGCTAGTCATGTATTGCAGTATAAATACAATAGGGGGCTAAAAGATGGCTTTAAAAAGGTGCTATGTGTAACAATCATACCAAGTTGTCTCTGCCCGGCTCTCCTTCTCCCTAGACTCGAAGCTCACACGTGCCAGGTTGAGGACAGCACGAGCCGAGAGCAACATTTCATATCTGGCAACCCGCGGTGTTAAAATAGCCAGTGGGCAGAATCAACTGAGAGAATAGTGAACCACACAGACCAAAACAAAAACAGAAGTTCTTACCTGGAATGGAAATTCTAAAGGAGAACATACTGGCTACAGCATTGTTGTGGGAGAAGCCAGCATTTTGACTTGTTTCCCTAATCCATGATGTCATATGACTATAAAATGATCATGACGTTCATCATCACAATCGTTTTATGATCATAATGACCATGACATATAATGATCATTTGATGATTTAGTACAGTAAAACCTTTAAGTTAGAGGAGGTAGAGGTTTAGTTTCCATTTGTATGAACATTTAAACGACACTGTTTCTAAATCATTTACAATAACACCGGCGCAATTGGATTGTCTTTCATCAGAATACGCATCTAACATTACATGCCAGTGTGTGTGTTTCAGTGGATGGCCTCTAGATCAACAACACGCTGGACGTCAATGGGGAGCCCTTTGATGCTACAGTTACAGTCGGTGCATTGCAATTTGACTGCAGTTTGAACGAATGAACTCCAAATAAAATCCCATTCTATGTGAACACGAGTGCGATACTGAATTTGGTTCCCGTTTTGCGCCATGCTGAAACTCCAGAGGTCATTGACAAAGTGTGCTCCATTCCTTAGGTGCCGGCTCTTACTAGTCATGCTATTCACGAGACACGTATCAGAAGCTAAACACAACAACAACAAACCAGCCCCTATCAAGAATGCAACGCGGCATGATGACACAACCTGGCTGTGTATTAAAAGGGGATGTTTGGACGAACACAAGGCTCTTTGGGGATTATGTGGTTTGTTTTAAGGATGATGGGCCACCTACCCCCTTCTGTAGCCGCTTCATGAGGAAGTCAGAGCCCCCAGGCTTCTGGCCCAGGCTGGGGTATTTGGCCTTCAGCTTGGCCTCCTCGGATTTGATGGGGCTTCCGTTCTTCTCCTGGGAATCCTGAGAACACAAGAGAAGACAGCACCGTGTTATTAACAAGAAAAAATATACAATAAGAATACAAGTGGAGTATCAGCAATATACATACAGTGCATTCGGAAAGTATTCACATCGCTTCACTTTTTCCACATTTTGTTATGTATAGCCTTATTCCAAAATGGATTAAATAAAAAAAAATCTCGAAATGTTTACACATTTATAAAAAAACTACAATATCACATGTACATAAGTATTCACATCGTTTGCTATGACACTCAAAATTTAGCTCAGGTGCATCCTGTTTCCACTGATCATCCTTGAGATGTTTCTACAACTTGATTGGAGTCCACCTGTGGTCAATTCAATTGATTGGACATGATTTGGAAAGGCACACACCTCTGTGCCTCAGTTGACAGTGCATGTCAGAGCACAAACCAAGCCATGAAGTCAAAGGAATTATCTGTAGACCTCCGAGACAGGATTGTATCGAGGCACAGATCTGGGGAAGGGTACAGAAAAAGATCTGCAGCATTAAAAGGTCCCAACGAGCACAGTGGTCTCCATCATTTGTAAATGGAAGAAGTTTGGAACCACCAGGACTCTTCCTAGAGCTGGCCACACTGAGCAATCGGGGGAGAAGGGCCTTGGTCAGGGAAGTGACCAAGAACCCGATGGTCACTTTGACAGAGCTCCAGCGTTCCTCTGAGGAGATGGGAGAACCTTCCAGAAGGACAACCATCTCTGTAGCACTTTATGGTAGAGTGGCCAGACGGAAGCCACTCCTCAGTAAAAGGCCCATGACAGCCCACTTGGAGTTTGCCAAAAGGCACCTAAAGGACTCTGACCATGAGAAACAAAATGATGTGGTCTGATGAAACCAAGATTGAACTCTTTGGCCTGAATGCCAAGCGTCATGTCTGGAGGAAACCAGGCACCGCTCATCACCTGGCCAATACCATCCCTACAGTGAAGCATGGTGGTGGCAGCATTATGCTGTGGGGATGTTTTTCAGCGGCAGGAACTGGGAGACTAGTCAGGATCGAGGGAAAGATGAATGCAGCAATGTAGTACAGAGAGATCCTTGATCAAAACCTGCTCCAGAGCGCTCTGGACCTCAGGCTGGGGCGAAGGTTCACCTTCCAACAGGACAACGACCCTAAGCACACAGCCAAGATAAAAAAAGGAGTGGCTTCTTTGAATGTCCTTGAGTGGCCCAGCCAGAGCCCAGACTTGAACCCCATTGAACATCTCTGGAAAGACCTGAAAATAGCTGTGCACCGACGCTCCCCATCCAAACTGATGGAGCTTGAGAGGATCTGCAAAGAAGAATGGGAGAAACTGCCCAAAAATAGGTGTGCCAAGCTTGTAGCATCATACTCAAGAAGACTTGAGGCTGTAATTGCTGTCAAAGGTGCTTCAACAAAGTATTGAGTAAACGATGTGAATACTTATGTACATGTGATATTTGTTTTTTATTTTTTAATAAATTAGCATCCATCCATCCATCCATCCATTTGCGTCCGCTTATCCGGGGCCGGGTCGCGGTGGCAGCCGGCTAAGCAGGGCCCCCCAGGCTTCCTTCTCCCCAGCCACGCTCTCTAGTTCCTCCTGGGGGATCCCAAGACCCCCGAGATACTTGAACTCCTTCGCTTGAGGCAGCAACTCACTCCCAGCCTGGAGGGAACACTCCACCGTTTTCCGGCAGAGAACCATAGCCTCAGACTTGGAGGTGCTGACTCTCATCCCGACCGCTTCACACTCGGCTGCAAACCGCCCCAGTGCATGCTGGAGGTCACGGTCTGATGTAGCCAACAGAACCACATCATCTGCAAAGAGCAAAGATGCAATTCTGAGGTCCCCAAACCGGACACTCTCCTCACCTCGGCTGCGCCTTGAGATTCTGTCCATGAAGATCATGAACAGAACCGGTGACAAGGGACAACCTTGGCGGAGTCCAACACCCGCTGAGAACGTGCTTGACTTTGTGCCGAGAATACGGACGCAGCTCGCACTTTGTTCGTACAGGGACCGAATGGCACCTTAAATAATAAATTAGCAAGAATTTCTAAAAAACCTTATTACTTTGTCATTATGGGGTATTGTGTGTAGAATTTTTGAGAAAAAAAAAAATTTAATCAATTTTGGAATGAGGCTATAAAATAACAAAATGTGGAAAAAGTGAAGCGATGTGAATACTTTCCGGATGCACTGCACACACACACCCACACCCACCCACACACACCCCTATGTGGTAGGTCAATGTACACAGGGCTACACTACTACTAATACTACTACATTGTAGTAGTAAACAGTAAAAAAAACCTGTCAAAATGCATTACAAAAAAAATCACAACCCCAACATAATTTGAACACTGAAAGGTTTCTTTCATCTATTTAAAAGAGATGAATCAAAGCAAAACAAAAAGGCCCCAAACCAAACATCAAACGTGTTCTATACACATGTAGGCGAGGAATGGCCGAACCCGCTGTTTATTGTGACAGTAGGTAGCCTACTCCCTTAAAATTCCCCTTATGTTACGGAAAATTCCTATGAAGTCCTTTAAAGAGGGTTTAAAAACCACAGCATTGACTTCTGGGAGTTGAAGTTCCTTGTTCATAACATTAGTCACAAAACACCCCCACACCCACAACAGTCACACTGTAGTCTGCACATGTTGGGTTGGATGATATACAAAACAACAACAAAGACAAACACACAAGCCTATAAACCAGCATATTCAATTATATTTTGCACCGAAACAGAAAAGCTTTGTCACCAAAGTTACAGGTAACCCAGCATCACCCCCTTCTGCATTCACCTCACGTGGGAAAACACAGGAATGGCAATGACTAGTGGAACAGGTCAGACAGACCGGTGATGCAGAACCAATGGCGCACCTTGAATGGGTCAAAGGAGTTAAGAAAGCGACTTATCGACAGACACAATAGCCACCTGCCTGCCCTGTCATGCATGTGGCGGAGAGAGAGTTCATGTTTCTGAAGCTAGGCGAGGTGGACAGGTTGAAGATGACTCAGGAGGGCACAGAGGCCGATGAACATATTCCCACAGAGGCAGATAAAGGAAGGAGTGTTGTGTGTGGGTGTGTGTGTGTGTGCTGCCACTGGGATTCACTTTGTTGTTTCACTTGAGCCCACAAAGACGGGGTGATTCAAAACAGTGTACAGAACACACAGGCTCGACCCAAAACGTTCGTCTCCGTGCATATAGCGCCACAAGCTTCTGTGATATAGGCCTACCTCAACTTGCCTTGATGACATGCATCCTTACGCAGGCCTAGCTATCTGTTCTGCTGACTTGATGGTTTTCGGAACGCACAATGTCAATGCTAATTCCTGTTTACATCTCCTATGCACCAAAACGTCCCCTCTTGGCATACAAGATATTCATGCATTTAATTATTTCTGGCTACTGGCCTTCGACCTCACTGGCAAAACACCATCCTCAACTAAATTCTTGTAGGACAGCATTGCACAGCACACCCACATACTCGAGAAACAATGCAAGTTTCAATGAAACATCAATCACCTCATGATAACATAGCAGTTTATAGTATGACAATAATGCGGAAGCTCTGCCTCATCGCAGTTGTTGTCAGGATGGAGTTGACCAATCAGGGCCCAGCTGCTGTGGACTGACGGGCCAATGACACGAGCTAAACCAGTGGGACGAGACACTGTGACAGTGTCCCCCCCCCCCCCCCCCCCACACACACACACACACACACACACACACACTCTCTCTCTCTCTCTCTATCATACAACACCGATGTAGCCACAATTATACTCATTTAATGACAATACGTACGTGTGTGTGTGCTGTCATTGTGCGTGCGTGTCATTGCATCCAACACTTTCACAAATTCTAGCTAGCCTCGTCCAGCTAGCACACTCAGTGACTGGCCCAGCAACACCAAGACATGACATCAAAACCCACCTGTTTTTCATCTTCGTACTCAATCTGAGTGTCTGAGTCCAGGTTTTCTGATGACATGCTGCGACCGTGTTGAACAGACAAATGTCCTGTTTTTGTTTTTCTCCGGTGAGCGAAGCGCTGTAGTTGTGCTGAATCTAATCCTTGTTTTGTGCACACGACTGGCTCTCGGCGAAAATGGCGAGAAGATTCGTGACGTCACCGCGAGGGACGCCCCACGTTTGACAGACATTTACAGGAGCCAATAATAGACTGCGTAGCGCTTGCACTGGGTTTACACTGAGCCAATGGAGTATCACATACCCGCACAGCGACTATGATTGACAGGATGGTGACCAATCACGTTAGACTACAGGGTGAGACGAAATGGCACTGCAGCAACACAAACCAAATCGCAGATACATGTCATAATGTACGTATATATATATCTTTTTTTTTTTAACTTATACTACCAATACATGTATCTGGTATAAAATACATATATGTTTAATCTTCTATTTTATTTGTAATTTAATAATTTATTCAATGTATTTTTATTCAATGTCATTCTCTGGCGTGTGATTGGCTGCCTGTTTGTGAGACGATCAACTGTCAATCAAACACGCGAGCGCGAACGCTTTCGCTAATTAGCTTCGTGTGAATCCAGCATTGTCATACATTTACGATTCTCCGTATCAACTTAGAAATAAACTTTTTTGTAAGTACAACATTGACACAATTGTGGCTATATATTAATACAGTATTTCAAAAAAATATATATATTTACGTTAGCCGAGCACGATGGTTGTGAACAGCGACTGACGCCGCGTGTCTGAGCTCAAAATAATGCTACACGTAGGCTAGCTAATGCTAGTGTTGTTCACTTAGCTAATTATTTCAGAAGTAGTTTAAGATGTAGCCAAGGCTAACAAAATGTCAAACTTCCCTCTTGTGTGTTATTGTTGTCGTAATTAAACAGTAATTCAAGTCCCTCTGCACCACGATGACAAGTGTGCAAAAGTCCAGTGCTCCTCAGGTATGATGACGTAATACATCCATATTCTCAGACTAAACATCAATGAGGTGTCAGGCCGCTGTGTTCAACGTGGATCTACATGATATCAATATCTGTATTGTGTTTCACTCATTTAGGAGACTCAACTATTGCCTCAAATGGTGACGACAGAGCAGCAGTCCCTGGTCCTGGTGAAGAAACTCCTGGCCATTGCAGTGTCCAGCATCACCTACCTGAGGGGTCTGTTCCCAGATGAAGCCTATGGGACCAAGTATGTTGAAGGTAGGCAACTAGACGACTCTATTCTGCTGACAAGCCTGCCACATCACTTGCACAGCGATATTCCGTTATTGATGACTGTGCCAAGTTTAATGGTTTTCTGTTGACCGAAAACTACGATTGTCGCATACGGATAAAATACAGTCGAGGATACATTGCTCGTCTACTTATTATTTAATCTAAAAATGAAGCCTTATTAAGATGTGGTTGTGCCTGCCTCCTCATTTGTAACGACAATGATAAACAGGCATCTCTATACATCTAACCTTTTCTCAATATAGAGTATCTAGTTCTCTATATAACTGTCTCTATAATTATCTAGTCTCTAGTGGTTTCTCCATACATATAACCATACATATAACATCGCTATATATCTGTTTATGTGTGTTTCCAACTGTCTTAACAATTTAGTTGTTCTTTTTGATGCGTAACCGAGCTTCTACGTGTCTTAACGGTGTATCTAGCTGTGTGTCTATATCTCTATACACTGTGTTTCTATGTATCTAACACAGGACAGAAAGTGATGATTCTGCGAGCGGAGCGCAAATGTCCTGGCGCCAATCAGATAGTTCAGTGGTCAGTAGCTAACACACAACCACACACGCACGCACGCACGCACGCACACACACACACACATGCACACAACTATAACCTTTAGGACTTGTAGTTCTCTGTTTGTTTTTATATTTTAATAGGTGATACCAGTGATATCATACATTTTCTTCAGGGTAAAAGTCAGAAGCCACTCAAATGTATATTATTACTATGAATATGATTATTATTATTAGTAGCAGTGGTAGTAGATATAAAATAGCTGTACTAGTATTAATAGTACAAGTAATAGCAATAGTCGTAATAGTATAATTATCAGTAGAATAAGAGTATGTTTTCAATACTCCAGGGTTACAGCTTCTAAAAACATTGTACATGCTTGCCATAACAAGGAACATCACACTGTACAGGGCCTTTGGTGACTGCATCACTGTAGTGAGTGGACCTAGGGTGGCAATCGATTGAATGCTATTAAGTGATTATTCCTTGAAATTGGGTTATTGGTGTCCATGTAAACACTCACATGGATGCACATACACGCACACACACACACACACACACACACCACACCATGCCAGGGAACATTCTGTTCTAGATGACTCAGGGTTCTCCCTCTGGTCCTCCTCGAGTTGGACTGTGTGTGTGTGTGTGTGTGTGTGTGTGGTGTGTGTGTGTGTGTGTGTGTGTGTGTGTGTGTGTGTGGGCGGGTGTGTGTGTGTGTGTGTGTGTGTGTGGGTCATGTGTTTCATTTACACTCTTCAGGATGCAGGGATGCTTTGATGCCATCCAGAAGAAATATGTAAGTTGTCTGCAAAGATTTTTTATGGGTGAACATTTAACACCTGAAAGCAAAAAGCAATCATTCCAATCATTTTCTTTACCCTGTTTCCTCCCAGCTGAGAACAGTTGTGTTGTCGGTGAGTAGCTTGTCTTTCAACACATGTCTGATTAAGTGAATAAATGTAATTTCGAATCCTGAAAGCCTGTATGTTTGTTTTAGGTACGCACCGATCCAGATAATCCCCAGGTAATGTGCCAGGGTACACAGCAGCTGCTGTATGTCCGTTGTGGCAGTTGAATACAGTTGAATCATGGGAAATTCCCAAATTTCCCACCTTGCTTTAATAAAGTATGTTATTCTATCGTTCCGCTTGGTAGGTACCAAGCGGTAGAATAACATACTTTATTAAAGCCAGGTGGGAAATAACCTCAAATAGCCATCATTCCTTTTCTTTCAGCAAGTGACTGAATTCTACCAATTTAAGATTACATATTCCTCAAAGGGACCACACCTGGAATTTGAAAGGTACAGTATGTTTAATTTCTGGCCCACTCATCCAGAATAACATAGAATAAGGAATGGAATGAAGATGTACAGTGTTTACAATGATTGGGCACTTTTCTAAATTGTCTAACTCCTGAACTTGGGTTGTCCCTGAGTGTCAGGGCGACTTCTCACATTTATTTCCCACAATGCTTCATGTGTCTTAGCAACAACAATAAGAAGAACACCGGCAGCAGCAGCACGGTGGCGCACATGGCGGACGGCTCCACTAAGAAGGCCAGCATCCTGCTGGTGAGGAAGCTGTACATGCTGATGCAGAACCTGGGCTCTCTGCCCGACAACGTCTGCATCAGTATGAACCTGACCTACTACGATGAAGGTAACACGTATACACATATGATAATGCACACACAGGTATTATTATTGTGCATAATAATGTACACACCGACACTCAATGGAAGTGCACTTAAACACACCTGTAATGGTAATAATGCACACACAAACATATGCACACACTATACTTTCTACTAGTGTATGTGGATGCATTTTTACGGGGCAGTTCATCAAACAGAAAGCATAGAGAAGGTAGCTGTTTCCACTCCAGGATTGGGGCAGAAATGATTGGTCAATGTGTGTTCCCTGTATTTACGCTCACATTGCCTCTGACCTGATTCACTTGTACATGAAAAGATAGTCCGCGAGCAGCCAGCAGAGGGCCACGTTGAGTCTTGCTCTGGTCTTTAGATCCCCTCCCATGGTGGTCTCATTACTGCCAAGTCTGCTTGTTAACACGATATCTCTAAAGTTATGATGGTAAGGCCTGTGAAGAATGTCCTATTGACGTCTGATATTTTATACAACAAAGCAATGCCATGACATATCTGCATATCTACATCTGTGAAATGTACGTTTATTTCACAACAGTGTTCTTAACATAGCAATGCTACAACCAAGTGTTCTTTCAGCATACAGCAGAAGGAACAAAAGAAAGAATTTTTTTTTGTCTAAAATACATCTGTCATGACATATTATGGAATACATGGAATACAGATTCATGCAGCCTAGTCTCTATATCATGAGTGGGATATGAAATGAAAAAAACATTTTCCACACATTTTTATTTGTGTACATGTTGGTCTTTACATAGTATTGGAAGTAAAGGTTTGTGTGTGTGTGTGCATGTGCGTGTATGCCTCTACATGATGGTTGTCTCCAGTCACCCCTCAGGACTACCAGCCCCCGGGCTTCAAGGAGGGCGGCAGTGACATAATGGTGTTTGAGAAGGAGCCGGTGAAGCTGTGCATTGGCGAGGTGGTCACCCCCTTCCACACCCTGTCCGTGGACATCACCACAGAGCGGGGCCGGCTGGAGCAGGTAGAGACGCCCCCTGGTGGAGCTCACGCAGAGTGCTCCTGTCTTGGGAACTTCATGGATGTGATGCTGGCAACTAAGGCTGAACAATTTATGTCAATATTATCAAAATCGCAACAATATGGCCGAGTGCAATATTCAAATCGCAGGAGCTGCAACTTTTTGGATAAGGGTAAAATGTACTCTTTGTAAGTCGCTTTGGATAAAAGCGTCTGCCAAATGCCCTAAATGTAAATGTAAATGTAAAATGTGTGTATGTGTACATAGATAACACCATTATGAATGAAAGTGCTGCACAAATGCCCTGGCCTACAAATATTGTTCTTCAGATGAAACAAAACGTGTTCTTTTGCTACAGATCCTAACGTGTGTCACATCATGATTTTAGTAATTTTTTCTGTGTAGATGAAAATTGTGCTGCAAGAATAGTGCTTCACACTAATAGTGAATCATATCGCAAGCACAATATCTGTCAAAATAATCGCAATATGATTTTTTTTTTCAGCCCGACTGGCAACCAATAATATCCTTGTATGTTCTTTTTCAAGGTTAATGCCTCGTCTTGACTTCCAAGTTGACACGATGCCTCGGCTCTTATTATTATGGGATAATTGACTCAAATTGCTTGGAATACAGAGAACTGCCTCGAGTAATTTCTACAAAGGGTCATTTTGGACAAATCAGTCATTTCCCGAGGCAAAGCAAACCCCGCCATGTTGCCTATTGACCTCTGGCTCCCTTTGTTGGCAAATGAAACGGTTGACTTCTCAAAGTTCCTCTTCAGAAATCAATAAACTATCAAAACATACATCGGCTTTCTGTATTACCGTTCGCGTCGCCGTACAACGACAAGAAAAACATTACACGAACGACATCACCGTGGAAAAGGCTTAGATTGACACCCGCACTGTCCAATGGCTACAGGTGGAGGAGGTGGGGCCTGTGTGTGGGGGGGACAAATGGATGGTGCCATTGGATGAGCAGAGTGTTGCTGCAGAGCAGGTCAGAGAGCACACGCATACATACTCACAAGACAATACACACAATGGTGCTCAGCCCTGCCATCGCTAGATAAATGGCAGCTGTTTGAGTTTCAACTTGTGCATCTCTATGATTAGAATGGGATATGGATGTTTATGTGAACAAAGGAACGCTCATTTGAACTGCGGCACAGGTTAGCATGCGTTCATTTGGAGATTGTTTTCAACTCTTTAGACATGCAAGATGCAATGTTGCACAAATACCAGATACAGGTTAGTTTATGTAGTCAGTAAGTATGTATCACAAATCAGAAAACTTGATAGATAGATAGATGGACAGAATGTGGGTTTCTCTTATCTCCAGCATCACATGATAGAAGACATGGAGAAAGCTGGCCAATGGTCTCTCCTACCTGGACAACGCAGGTCAGTCTCGTTCAATATGCACAACAATGGAGGTTATGGAAAATGACTCTATAATGACTGAAAGATTAAATACTGTACTGTATATAATATAACTAATCTAAATCAAGATGTATTTCTATGATATAATATAAAGTTCTGTGTGTTGGCTGAACCCAGCAGTCCAGAAGCTGACCTGTCACGAGCAGATGGAGGTTTGTGAGGAAGTCACAATGAACTCACAGGTAGGCTGACAGCAGTCTTTATAATAATACATTAACATAAAAAAACAAAATTTCAACCTTTAATAATATCCTATTGCTACTCACCCACATACTTTATAAAGTCTGCAACACAGGCTAACAAACAGCTGGCTGGGTAAATGAAGTTTACCATCTGCTGACAGTATTGTGTGAAAATAAACCATTGAATAAGGAGTGAGCTCAAACACCAGCTGCAAATGTAAATGCGACTGTTCAACACATCTGCAGCAGCACGATCCGGAGCCAGCTACTAAACTCGAGGCCACAGGGCTGTTTAATCATAACTCTATAAGCAACACCACTGGTCAGCTACCCATTCCACCACAGAGCCGACCTAGACCAAGAAGAAGAGGCTCCAAGTGCCGTGTCAACATGTGTACAGAATGACTGGCCTTCCTTTAAGTGGGCCCTTCTCAGTGTAGTAGGGGGGGCAGTCTGTCCTCTGTCAGATGGACACGCGGGTGGAGGTGGTGGTGGAGAACAGCTCCAGTCACATGGAGGTGGTGGCCCCCCGCATGAAGACCAGAAGTGGTCGAGTCGTGAGCTCCTCCATGGTGAGTTGCCCCCCCCCCCCTCCCCCTTCACACACACACACAACCCAACAAGATAGACGCTCCTCTTGAAGACTGTGTCTAGTAGCTCTCAGAGCTCTAGTGGTTGTTGTCTTGTTGTTGTGGTTGAACACCCTTGTAGGGTGCTCAACCACCATGGCCACACATGCAATTTAAAGTAGTTGGGAACGGTTATAAGAAAACAGCACACATATTACTAGGATGTTTAGTAGAAATGCTCACTGTATTTCACACACAGCACAGCACTGCAGTCACAAAAATGTAACGTGGAGACCACGTCTAGCAGCTCTCTAGTGAACCTCTTCACTAGAGAGCTGACACGCAAGAGCGTGAGCAGACACTAGAGAGCTACTAGCTAGACTAACCATGTGGTCTTCACTTTCAGGACTGTTGCTTTTAGAATACATTTTCAATTCAATTGATCCTCAGATTATAGTGATCGATACTGTTTATAGTACCTCATCTTTGTTTCTGTTTTTGTACATGTACTGTATTCATTGTGGAGTGTGTGTGCTTGGTGGCTGGTTTAAGCAGCCTCGCCTGGCCCGAGTCAGGCTGATTAGAGCCTGGGGCTGCAGGGTGAGGCTGCACACCTGTGGTGCATGAGAGTAATCAAGGCACACAGGTTAAACCATCCATCAACACACACACTCAGGGGGAGACCTGGGACATGTCCGCATTTAACACCTGCTCTGCTCTAGAACACCTTGCCAACTCTCCAATAAACCGGTTGCAACAACATTCTACATGCTAGGAGGAGGAGCCCAGGGTCCCCTGCTACACCTGCATATACTGTCATTCAAATCTAATGTGTAGATAGAATAGATATTATGTTTAAGATTGTATGTCATGCTATGTCACTTACACAATTATGTATCGTAATTGTGTGTGTGTGTGTGTGCGTGTGCGTGTGCGTGTGCACGCAGGGGGAAAAAAGGTCTACCAACAACATCACCAAGAAGTCATCTCCCATTCGGGACAAATTGGTAAACAACTCACCCTGCATGTTACATAAGGCCCTGTGTTGTCTTCTCATGAATAGCTTTTGCACAGTTATGTCATGTCTCCATCCATCCATGTCGCTCAGCCTATACTTTACTGACCTGTTCTGCAGGTGTCTCAGTTTGAGCTCCCCAACAGCCAGGAAGTCACGCCCTCGTCTGCACCCAAGAAGCGCAAGTTCAGTGAGCCCAAAGAGCAGTACTGAGCCCCGCCCCCCCAGCCGGCTGTCACCTGGTCACACCTGACAGCAGGCCGGTGGGAGGTGTGTTGCTGTGCCATTTTGCCTTGTTATCATTTGATACAGTTGTTGAGGCACATTTTGAAAAGATGTTATTATTAGTTTGTTTGTTTTTCATGGAGACATTTTACAGTTGACATGTGATCCTCAAAGAGCATCTAATGTTCATTTTTAACATTGTTTATGTTTTGGGAAAAAGTTCTTACTGAAGTCTGTGCACTGATATTTGTTTGAAGTATAAGTTCAAAAATTAATCAAGTAATCAAATATAGTTCATTTGGTGTTTTTACTTTTCAACTCAATTTATCATAAAATGCTTCACAAGTCAAGTTACACAATAAAACTGTAAAACAAGCATGCTGTTATATTTGTCAACTGGTTAATTTTGCTACTTTTTTAATGTAAATCATGATTTATATTCAAAAAAATGTGTGGATTTTCCTGATCATTAACAATTATCATCAACAAATGAATAACCAATACTTCCACACATTGTGATATGTGAGGGTTAAAGAGTATTGATTGATATTGATGAACTTCAGTACATCAATGGGAAAAATGGGCCAGCGTGTCTGGCCATAATATGGTCAGATGATACGACTTCCACAGGCTGGAGCTGCTCCCCCCCGCAGTTAGGGGGCGCTGTTTCCTCTCCCTCTCTGAGCTCCAGCAGCAGCAGCAGCTATTCTTTTGTCTGGCGCTGGGGAAGGAGTTAAGGTGGATACAGATTTAAACAACAGTTGCAGCTCTAAGCAGCTTCCAGCCCGATCATAAAGGCTGCTGTAGAGTGTGGACAGTGTCACCTGCTGTGCTTATTCCCTAGTATCCCCCACCCCCTCCACACATACACACAGCACCCACCCCTCCTCCCCCGTCCAAAAATAAAACTGAGGCGTGGTGATTTGCATGCGAGGTGAGCTAAATGAAGCCGTTAAGTGAAAGTGGATTATATCTGTACACAGTGACCTCTGGGCTGAGATAAGAGCCCATCGCCAGCATCCCGCCCAGCGAGTGGTGTGTTTTTAATCTCCTGTTGTTTTTTCCCTGAGAGAGGGGGCATTTGCTGATAGACTGCCTTAACCCACTGCCGATCAATACGGCAGGAAGCCTTTGTGATGCATATCCAAGCAGGCCTGCACCCCCCCCCCTCCCTACCCCCACCCTTACTCCCTGCTCCCTCTACAGCAGGGTGAGGAGGAGGAGGAGGAGGAGGACAGGGCATGGCAGCATTGTCCAGGACCGGCGCGTGTATATCATTGTCTTTTGTGGCCTTTTTATGGCTATTCCTGCTAACAGTCAAAGCACAAAGCAGAATGAAGTGTGAAACCATGGTGGACAATAGCCACACGCTTACACACACACACACACACGCACACACACACACACACACAAGCACAGACTCTCTCTCTATCTCTTGCACTCACTGGCTGCCTTTATGAGCTGTGAAATGAATCAGCGCTGCCTTCTCTCCGCTGGCGTTTTCCAACAGATTTTTATTGTATTATTTGGACGGCAGGGGACTTGTCTGGGTATTGGTGTGTGATTAGATCCAGAGTCATGTGCTGTTTCACTGTGCTTAAATATCACTCCGCAACACTCCGTCATCTTTACGGGCTTCACAGAGAGATGGCAACCAAAAGGCCAAAAATATATATCTTTCTATCTGATGGCAGCGAAAATAAGGATGCCTTCGCTAAGTAGTGTAGCGACTGTTGCCCTGAAGCTGATACTTTTTCCTCCTGAAACACTCACATCCAAACCCATTTGAGGGTTTTTATTTTTGGCACTCAGCCACAGGAAAGCAATGAATACAGCTGAATCATAGAAACAGACGCAATCAAAGAGAGAGGAGAGAGGATGTTTTAGATGGAGGATACAGATCCATCTGGGCAAAACACTCGAGACATTCCTCATTAGAGAGGAGAGAAGGCAATCCAAATTGCAATTTATTTCATCTCCGCCCGCAATCCTTCACACCGGCCGCCGCGGACTCTACATCATTTCTGTACACACGTCTCCCCAGAAATGAATTCTGAAATTAAATTCAGGGACACACGTCCAGTGGACAGTGTTAACAGATCAATCAGCTGGCCAAACAGCAGCCGGGCTCCGCCACTGGCCTCCCAGGGCCAATCAGAACCCGCCGTCCTGGCGGTCTGAGTCAATAGAACCAGGAGAGTCGGGCGGGGGGGTGTATTTGTGGGGACGGACAGACGTACAGACAGACTGAAAGACACCACCCCACACCCCACCCACCCACCCCCGCCCCCCCCCCCCCCCCCCCCCCCCCCCGCATCCCCAGCAGCCCATCCAGGGCCCTCCACATGAAAGGTGGCTCCTAGGAGCCTATGGACGCCGGGCAGTGATTGTGGCCGCAGGCCCTGAGTCCCCCAGGGGGGTAGGGATCTACAGTGGGTGTAGGGTGGGTGTGGGGGGAGGAGTGTAGGGTGGTGGTGGGTGGGAGGGGGGGGGGGGGGTAGTGGACGTCCATCCCAGGGACCGTGACCTCTGTGACCTTGCCAGAAGGGCAGCAAATGTTTCTGGGCTGATTAGCCGGTTCCCCGGCAGAGAGCCCCTGTGCTGTGTTTACCCTTCGGAATCAGCTGTTGGGCGAGAGCGTAGGAGCAGATCCTGAGATTATGTCAATCAAATACTTACTCTTACATGTGGGAGGGAATATCACCCGACCACATGAGAAGATACATGTTACATTTTCCAAATTATTTCTGAAATATTGGAGACCATTACACAGCTTTGTATGAAGACATGAACTCGCAGTTTATAGGGGTTAGCTAGAGAGTAAATATATGGTGCCTAAAAGACTATAAATCGCGGTGGAGTATGAATTTAAGAAAGGACAATGGCTACATGTACCACAAGGGGGCGATAGAGGGCCATCGAATAGAGCAGAGCGAGAACAAGCGGCAATACCAAGTCCAGTTCCTTACATTCTGCCAAATAAAAAAACATCTTCTCTTTCTCCTTTTGAAACATTCCCAGGTCCGTACAGTTGGCCGACAACACACCGTTACAGTATCCAAGAAAGCATGCAATCCCTACCAACCGCCTACGCTACGAGGCTATTCATCTGTCTCTTTTGAGAGACACCATGGCCGACTCCTCCGTATTGATCCAGAATAAGAATTGTTAAAGAAGGGTGGCTGTGAGCAGGTGGTGGTTGAGCAGAGGCCAGATCCAGGGATTTAGTGACTCACTCTCTGCTCTGTATGGGCCCGGCCGGCACAGCCCACAGAGAGAGAGAGAGAGAGAGAGAGAGAGAGAGAGAGAGAGAGAGAAGAAGAGAGAGAAGAGAGAGAAACTCAGAGAGAGAGACTCAGAGAGAGAGAGAGAGAGAGATGGGGGGTGGGGGGGGGGGCGGTGGACCCACCAACACCAACTTGAAACAGATGCTCAAAGCAATGGGATGTGCCCCCATTGTGATCAGAGTGGACAGCTGAATTGTCTGCCACCAAAGAGCCCTTTTCTTTAGGAGCCGAGTGGCTCACAATGGAGCCTACCCCCCCACCCCCTCACACACACACACACACACACACACACACACACACACATTGACAACACTGAGGGTTTCTGTGGGGGGGGCTGAGGCCGGAGGAGGGGGCACGCGTGTGGACAGAGGCACGGAGGGTGGGTGTTGGGTGGGGGGTGGATGGGCGTAAGGGTTTGGGTGGTAGGGGTGCTTGTAAAGGTTTAGTCAGGGTGAGTCTCTCTGGCCGTACCTCCTTATTATCTTCTTCTTCTTCTCCTCCTTTCTCTTCACTCAGATGGACCCCCCCCCCCCCCCCACCCCCCCCCCCCCCACTCCTCCCCCCCTCCTCCTTCTCATCCACAAAGACCCCCCGAAGCCACCGCAGGGCTGGGGTTTAAATGTCACGCTTGGCCATCACAGCGCCCCTCTGGCCCCCCTGGCTCGTGTCCTGGAGGGGAGGGGAGGGGGGGTGAGAGGACACAGAGGGTGAGAGAGAGAACGGGGGGGGTTCAGAGAGAGAGAGAGAGAGAGAGAGAGAGACAGAGAGAGAGAGGGGAGGGAGACACTTGCCCTCGTCCTATTGTCCGAGGCGATAGGCCTGAGCTGCTAACTGACTCCGTATCGAGTGTATCCTCTGTCCACGCGCCCCGGCCGTGTGCCGCCCGCGCTCACACACAATGGACCTCTCTCTCCCTGTCTCTCTCTCCCTCTCTCTCTACCTCTCTCTCTCTCTCCCTCCTCTCCTCTCCTTCTCTTTTCTTCTCATTTCGTGTTCTTGTTCTTCCGCGACGCACCCCATCCTCCATAGGTGCAGAAACGGGTTCGGTCATGCTATGCCTGACAGAGCGGCTTAGAGGAGGCCCAGCAGACGGAGCTGAATGATAAAGTGTGTTCCCCCCCCCCACACACACACACACACACACTCCCCACCCCCATCACACACACACTGGAGGTGGTGGAGGTGGTGATGGTGCTGGGCTCTAACCGGACAGAAATCAATCAATGCAAACTTTCCACATAAGAAGGATTTGATTTGGAAATGGTAAAGAGGACAGAGAGAAGGTGGATGGAGTGAATGTGTATGTGTGAGTGTGCGTGCGACCACTAGTGCACATGTGTGTGTGTGTGTAGTGTGCATGTTTGTGTATTTTGTGTGTGTGTGGTTGAGGAAAGGTGTGTGTGTGTGTGTGTGGAGTGGAGGAGGAGAGGAGGAGGGATGGCGGCGGTGGTGGTGGTGGAGCTGGTGGTGGAGGTGGAGGTGGTGACAGAGTGTCAGACTGAAATACAAGCACAGGAGGGGGAAAGAAAAAATCCACAGGCTAGCGTCTGGGCTCCGTCCCGGGGCCCAAGGTCTCGCCCCCCCCCGCCCCCCCCCTCCTCCTCCGCCCACCCCCCCTGCACTGCCCACCCTGAAGACGGAGTGTTTTATGTATCTATTTGCTCTAAATAGTGGCACGCTTGACCTTGGCGCGAGCTGCGTGTGTGCGCCTGCCCGGGAATCATCCCGTCTGTCAGGAGCAGGGCCGGGGTGACCTTGAACCGCGGGAGGCTGAGTGCACAAACTCATTTAACTGGTCGGTGCGGGCTATCGACATGCTGTAATCGTTAGCATTATGGACGATGAATAACTACTGACCGCCTGTGTGTGTGTGTGTACCTATAGATGCCACGCGTCGCCGCCACCGACAACGTCCTCGTTGTCGTGGCGACGTGCGGCCAAACAAAATGGTAGTGGTGGTGGTGGTGTGGGCCGGAGAGGTTGGGGGGGGGGTGGATGGGTGGGGGGGGCAGGGACACATATCAGTCAGAGTTGGTTTTTTTTATCTGGACATCACCACTACTCATGGGCGGTGGGGGGAATGGGGGGGGGGTGGGGGGGCGGGTTGGTTCCGGTGGAGCAATCTGCTGTGCTTTAAGAAATACATCACCTCACTCTGTTAGGACACACCACCTCCCCACCCCCTCCCCACACACACAGACCCCACCCTCCCTTCATCCGCCAGCATCAGCTGCCAAAGGTCATCGCCATGACAACTCCCTCTTCGATGACCCAGAGCCCAATTAGTTGGATCAAGTATCAATCAAGTATCTGATTGATCCAAATAAGAAAATAATATTTCTTTTTTATATATTTATATAAAGATGCATATTTTGTATCATGATTTTGTGTATCTTTTTTCAGAACTGGTGGAAAGTTCAAAAGGTTAGACGTCGCTTTCTCATTTCCCCAGACCTGTGATCATATAATATCAATACTGTTAATATGGCAGGAATCAGAATCAATTCATGCTTAGTCAATATACGCATCGTGTAATTCCAGAGTTTACAAGGTCCATTCATATCTGAGTTCTACAGTATATGTGTACCCCACGATACAGATCCGATTCACAATGAACTGTGAACTATCAAAAGGTAACATCGTCTTCCATTTCACCACAGGTAGATTGAGTTTTACAGTAGAACTTTATGCACATCACCCGATGAGGACCGTAGCATATTGTAGGTATAGATATGTAGATACACAGATTATAGGTTTCAATGTATATACGTTTACAGTAGAACAAAATGCAATTAACGTAACGAGGACTAAACCAGGTTTACATTTAGGGCATTTAGCAGTACATTTGTCAAAAGAGAGTGAAAGAACAATATATCGCTGATAGTACAGTACAACTTGAGTAAAACAAGCGAACAAGTAAAACACGTTTTTGCCGTTTCTTTTTCTCTGTTTTCCTGCAGGTAGCGCATCATCTTAATTGCTGGTGTAAGCAATGTAACCAATTCCAGTTCCTCTGCTATAAAAGCGCGGCTGCTCCTCCTGTCTGGGAACGCTGGCCTCCAGACGCGTGGCTTGTGAGAGCACACGTCGGTCTTGTCTGTTTGAACTGTTGAACGGTGGGCTGTGGAAACGTTTGGTATCGCCTTGGTGGCTCGTAGTTATATTTTCTGTTGTCCGTGGAAATAAATTACGTTGGTCCGTTTACCGTCTTTTCTCCCTTTTTGCTGTTGCTCTCATCCTGTGAGCGTGTTAATTGGTTGTTTGGATTTGGAGTCGGAACTCGTTGAGAAGGATTTGCAGCTTAATTGGTTTGTGTTTGTGACGGAAATTTGGTTGTGTTTGACCAAAAGCAGTTTCACACTAAGCCCGGAATTTCGTCTGAAAAAAATCGAAGGGAAATGTATACAAACTGTTTTTTTTGGGTTCTTATGAATGCTTCTCCAAAATTAGATGAGAGACCCAGAATCTTTTTTTCTTTCTCAGCAAAACAAGGAGGACATTGTCGTCGCTGCTACTGCTTTACTCCATTTTCTCCAGCTCAATGTATTTATTTTTTTATGAAAATAGAACACGGCATTGCAGATAATTCGCACCAGACCCGGTGTGCATAGTTGTCATATGGAAAATTTGCATGCAGATTTTCCGATCAACCATTTCCACAATCAACCATCAGGTTGATTGCGTCGGCCTGGTAGCGAGTATCTGCTCACTGTGATGTGTCTGGTCACTTGCTACCCGGCAGCTTCCCCTTTGCGCTCAATAAACACAAAGTCAATTTTAAAGGCGCTGACTCCATTTATTTCTATTTATGGTTTGTCTAAAATTATCCAATCGGATCAGGGGAGTAATGGACCTTTCCCTACTCAAGCGGCAAGTCCCGCCCCCCTAGTTACTGTTGCTATGCCCCACAAGCTTTCCCACAGCTCTGCAGCATGTTAGTAATGTCCACTGAACAACGCCCCCCTGCTGATGATTCTCTCTCAATATCGCTGGATGTTATTTGCCAAATGCCGCTACTTTATCTAAGAGTTCTACAGAAAGGTCTGAACTATTTGACACAAGGATATATTCATGACATTCGGATTTCGGACGGAGCAGATGACAACATAAAACTTGATGCTAAGTGTTGGCGATCTATGCTGAAGACACAAACGCCTCACAAACTCCACATTGAAATTCGTCAGGACAAAATGGTGGAGTCCTACTGCACATGTAAAGCAGGGTGAGTACGTTAGTGATGTGTTTACAATGAAAATAAGCCTAAGATCTGCTAACTACTAGCTACAATGGGCTAATCACCGAGCTATGCTAATCACACGATGGCACGGTAGCAGTCTGGTCCTAGCGAAAAAACATTTCACTGCTCAATGTACCTGTACACTGAAATAGGTGACAAATAAACCTTTGAATTTTAACTAATTAGCGAGCTTTGTAGCTTTTTGTGTCGGCGCTGCTGTAAATTGATGTGTGGAGTCGCTATCAACCATTTGATTGTTGCACTTGTGAACTTTCAGTGTTTTAAGTACATCATAAAAACCACTGCGTTCAGTAATTGCCTTATCAGATACAGAACCTGTAAATAACTCAGACACAAAAATGACAGACCCACTTGGATCACATCCAGTCAATGCTTTGAGGGTTGTGCTTGACTTACAGTCACTATAAAGCTGACTCTGTAAAGCCAGTGCAGATGGCACCTGGGTCTTACATTCAGTACCATCAATAATGACTAAAGTAGAAGGAAATTATTTTCTAAAGTTTTCAGGCATGTTTTTAATAATAATGTCTCTATGAGGCCATATGTAGTTGTCCTCATAGAGGCCACCAAATGTCCTGCAGACTGCAACGGATACTCCAAAATCTCTCTGGATATCTGTGGTAATTATTGCACGTTCCCCAAGCGCATCTAAGAACCATGTTGTTCTAACTAAATGTAGCTGTAGTCTAATCTATGAACACAACAACGCTGGACAAGCTTTGTTTGTGGGACATCATGGCGGCTCTGTTGCAAGGGGCGTGGTCTTAAGAAATCAGGCAATCTTATTGGTTATTATTCTCCGCGTGACTGACAGTGTGGAAAGGTCCATTGTACATTGGCAATGTTTTCGGAAGTGCACCGCCAGCTAGGAGTTAAACACAATCTGGCAACCGCGTACCACGCTCAGAGCCAAGGCACTCTGGAGCCCTTTCGACACTGAAGTCTCTGCTCAGGGCCTATTGTGTCGAATTCGACCGTGATTGGGAAGAGGGCCTACCCTGGCTGATGCTCGCAGCCAGGGAGGTTACTCAAGAAAGTATGGGGTTCAGCCTGAATGATCAGCCGATCGACTAAAGAAATCGCAAAAGTGTCACGTGAATCTCCTAAAAGCATACTACGGTCGCGACCAAGAGACGTCGTCACCTGTCAAACCGGTGTTGCTAGTGGACAGCTCCCCTCCGGCCCACTCGTCCCATCCGATGTTGGCAGCATTGGACGACGATGAGTTGAAGGGCCCCGATAATTGTGTGTTAGAGGGGCAGTTAAATAATTCCGAGACGCTGAGGAATTTATCATTCTCCCTGAAACATTTGAGCACAGCTCAATGCTCAAAGAGCTGGAGGGTTTGTTGTTGGAATTTCAGAGTTTGTTCTCGGACGTGTTGAGTCAAACTAATGGGTTAGAGCACGACATAGACGTTGCCGATGCCAAGCCCCTCCACCAATGCTTCTACCGGTGGAGTTGGCGGGGTTATGGTGTTTGTGAGCCATTGAATCTGCGCTGCCATGGCATTCGCCTGCTCTTGATTCCCCACCATTTCTCTTGCTTCGGTGGTGGCGGCAGCAGCAAACCAGGCTTCATGCTGCTGTAGGGCGGCCTTGATGAGCTTCCACCTTGAAGAGGTATAAGACGTCGTCGTGGTGGTAGCAGGTCCAGAACCGGGTGGGTAATCAGCTGGGCCGAGGTTACCGTGAAGTAGCAGGCAGGCGAATGTTTCAGGGACAGGCGGATGATCAGGAAGCCGGGAAATGAGGTTGCAGCAGAGATTCACCAAACAGCCACAGGTACGGGCAGACAGGAATCGTGGTCGGGGACAGAAGGCTTTGGCGTTGTTCGGGCAGGTAGGTCGGGGACAGGCAGGTTCGGCAACGGATAATCGATCTGGGAATTGCTGGAGAGTCTTGCGTACATGAGCGAAGAGACAATCTTGAGCAAGTGGAAAGGTGGAGCTTAAATAGGAGGTTGAAGGTTAGAGAGAACAGGTGGAGGTGATGTGGATAATAAGTTGACTGATTGAATGATCGCTTGACGGTGAGAGTGGAAACTTACAGAGTGGTGTTGTGGATCATGACAACAAGTTTCGAACACTTCATAATGGCTAGGTCATAGTTCGATATAGTTATACAGGTTTAAATATATCTAAGTTTACAGTAGAACTATATAGGGAGGTATAATGTAATCAGGAGTGAGGTTTGTTCTCTCTGTGTGAGAGAGAGACGACCTCACGCTGTGGAAGTCTGACGCAACCGTTGCAAGAGTTGGACCGTGGAGAGCAACTTACTCCACTGAAAAGGAAAAACTGTCAAAAATCAATTTTATATTTTACAATTTATAAAAATATATGACAATATTCCCAAATACTGTGTATTGGCAATATTTTCCACATGGGATAACAGAAAAGACCCTGCCCCCTGTCTTTAATGAACAAAATGAATAATTCAAACACTCATTAATGCAGCTACCACATTCGTTCTTGACTTTTTAAACTTCGGGGTGAGTGTTGAATAACTTTAGACGCAGAATTAACTGCTGTTTCATAAGGTTTGATCCAGTCAGTGGAAAGATACACACATGAGTGTGGACTCATACGGCATCTTTAATGCATCCAAAGAATTGTGATGTAGTTCGTTGTGAGTTCTATAAAGAAATACCTGCTGGATCCACAATGCTGTGGAAATGTGTGTGTGTGTGTGTGTGTGTCGGGCTTTTGGTGTGTAATGTTTATTGAGCTGTATTGATGAGTGTGACCAGAAACACACGCTCCTGACCCTTTGAGGACATTGTCGATGCTAAATGATCACACAAAACACGGAGGCTCACGCTCCTGACATTCTTCTGATGACACCAAGTCTTGGTGAAAATGACCAGACCAATCATAATTGAGTATTTGGTGTGTAGTATAATAACAATAAACGTGTCCAGGCCTTGTGAATGAGTGGGGCTAGATAGGGGCGAGATGAGATCAGTGAATTCATCACAGAAAGATAAAAATGACACATATCTGCTGGTTAAAATGTATAATCCTAGAAGCACATAATTGTCAAATGTCGAACTGCAATTAATTTAAAATAATTGAAAAAGTCATCCAAAGATGGTCGTCATGACGCCCTGCCGTCACACCTGGCGTGCGTTGATATATTACAGGCAAACATCACGAAACACGGAGCCCGTCGTCCAACAGCCTAAACTCCTGACCAGCAACGAGCTAAGACAGCCGACCTCAATCAAATTTCTAGAAGCCAGCTTAGCATTTCCACTCGACACAGTGGCTCGCTACTTGCTGACCTTTGAGTTCAGCGGCTAGGGCTGGAGCAATGTGCACAGTGTCTGCACCGTGTCTGCACCGTGTCTGTACAGTGTCTGAAAAGTTTTACACCAGGTCCTCGCTCTGACCAGTCACTCATACACAACCTGCCTTAGGGATAGGAGGCAGAGGTTAGAGTGATGGCCTCTCTGTCTGTCTGTCTGTCTGTCTGTTTGTCTGTCTCCCTGTCTGTCTCTCCCTTCCTCTCGCCTTCTCTCTCAGCCATTTTTACTCTCTCAGCCTCTCTCTCTCTCTCTCTCTCTCTCTCTCTCTCTCTCTCTCTCTCTCTCTCTCTCTCTCTCTCTCTCTCTCTCTCTCTCTCTCTCTCTCTCTGTGTCTCTCTCTCTCGCCCTGCCAGGGTCTTCGTCTCCAGGCGGTGAGAGTGTTTCATCTCACAAGGCGCGAGGGCAGCCACTCGGCTCCTTTGCTAACCCCTGCCACAGTAACACACACACACGCTTACACACACACACACACACACACACACACACACACACACACACACACACACACACACACACACACACACACACACACACACACACACACACACACACACACACACACATACACACACACAGGCACACACACAGGCACACAGGCATACGCGCGCGCACACACACACACACACACACACACACACACACACACACACACACACACACACAGGCACACACACACACACAGGCATATGCACACACACACACACACACACACACACACACACACACACACACAGGCACACAGGCACAAATACACACACACACACACACACGCACACACAGGCACACTGTAGTGACCACATATACAGTGTCACACACACACACACACACACACACACACACACACACAATCACACACACACACTGTAGTGACCACATATACAGTGTACACACACATGTACACACACACACACACACACACACACACACACACACACACACACACACACACACACACAGAAATGCACATAGAAACGTACACTCTTACACACATATACATACATAATAAACACACACACACACACACACTCACATACATATCCACCACCTACAGATGCATACTCACTCATGCACACACAAACAGAAACAAACATGCACCCCCCCCCCCCCCCACCACCAACCCTCCCACCCTCTCCCCCAGCCCCTTCTCCGCTGAGGGTCTGAAACCACTATAGAGCCTATGGATTCATTCTCAAGACACACACACATATAAACAGGTCTAGTAGTTAGCATGTGTTGTCTTCCCAGTTGCAGATGTGTGGAACCTGTCTCACTATCAGCAGAGTACAGGAGTAAACTTCTATTTGTAATAACCTGGATTGCTGTTTAAATACACTTTATTGTGGATTAATGTGCAGTGAACAACCTTGGAGGTGTTTCAATATTTACATAATATTACCGTTTTTAATATACGCTAATATATGCTGTACATACTACATTAGACTTTACTATGCTATCATATACTATCCCATTCCATACTGTATATGCTGCTCTATACTACACTACACTTTACTGCCCATATTACTATCCCATAATGTATATGCTATACTCACTACACTACACTTTACTTTGTGATAATTCTATGCTTACTATACTATACTATATTCTCCTATACTATACTATACTATACTATATGGGGTGGCAGTAGCTCAGGAGGTAAGAGCGGTTGTCTGGCAACAGGAAGGTTGCTGGTTCGATCCCCGGGCTCCGCCTCCTAGCTAAGTGTTGAGGTCTCCCTGAGCAAGACGCCACCTAACCCTAACTGCTCCTGACGTGTTGGTTGTTACCTTGCATGGTTGACACCGCCGTCCGTGTATGAATGGGTGAATGTGAGCTTACTGTTAATCGTTTTGGATAAAAGCGTAAGATAAATGCAATCCATTTACCATTTACTATATACTACACTTTACTATAAGACATACTACATAGTATACTAAACACGTCCTCCAGAGGCATATTGCGATGCAAGAACGGCTTCCTCTGCTCCAGACTTCAGAGTCTCTGAGCTGCTTTGAGGGCCTAATCCCAGCCCCTGGGACCGGGCCGGAACCCGTGTCCGGCAGGGGAAGGGTCCGCATCCCTCGCCCCCCCCCCCCCCCTCCCCACAATACCAACGATGACCTTGTGTCAGACCAGGCCTGCAGTGGGCCAGGCGGTTTGACCCGTAACATGTGGCCCGACTGCAGCTAAACAGTGGCTGAATTATTGATGCGGCTGCGTGAGACACTTTGCGAGTGGGGGGGAGTGGGGGGGGGGGGGGGGTGGCGTGAAAGGGGGTCCGACGTGGGATTGGTCGGCTAATTTGGTATGGAGGCCTCAGGGCAGATTCCTGGCCAGTGAAGACCAAACATATTGACATATGTGTGTAGGGGGAAAGACTGTATATAGAGCAGGTTGCTGCTGGCTGGGCGGAGGACCGGGGTGGGTGGGGGGGGGGCGGAGGGGAGCACGGAGCCCAGAACCAGAGCAGGTCCACTGGCTTCTATCACTGCTGCGGAATACACCATGCTGCCACGCCAGGAGTGGACCTGATGCAAGCAGAGTGAGACAGAGAGAGACAGAGAGAGAGAGAGAGCGAGAGAGAGAGAGAGAGAGAGAAAAAAAAAACAAAAAAAAAAAAAAAAAAAAAAAAAAAAAATAAGTTTGCAGACGATATTAAAAAGGCAAGCCATCTCCTGGTCGTGCCAGGTCACCTGCATCCAGATTAATAGCGGCTGCTTTTTATCTGCTTCACCGACGCCGTCACGGAAACCACGCGCAGAAAAAACCCGAAAAAGAGTCTCTTCTCAGCGTCGTCTGTCACTGTAATATCAATAAACCCGATGGAGAAAACGCCTGAGAGAGTGGGGGGGGGAGCAGTTGAGTGATAGATGGACCAGGGAAGCGTCCAAAGGGCAAGGGGACAGCTAAACGCTGGATCACCACCACCACCACCACCAACACCACCACCACCACCACCACCATCACCCTCACCACCACCACTATTACCACCATCACCACCACCATCACCCTCACCACCACCACTATCACCACCACCACTATCACCACCCCCACCACCACCCCCTCACCAACATCACCACCACCACTGTCCCATCACCACCATGACCACCATCACCTCCATCACCACCATCACCATCACCACCACCATCATCACCACCATCATCATCATCATCACCACCACCACCACCACCATCACCACCATTACCACCACAATCACCATCACCACCATCATCACCACCACCCACTCACCATCACCACCACCATCATCACCATCATCACCACCACCACCAACACCATCACTGCCGTCATCACCAATATCACCACCATCACCACCATGACCACCATCACGATCACCACCACCATCACCAACATCAGCACCATCACCACCACCACCACCACCACCACCACCACCATCACCACCACCACCACCACCACCACCACCATCACCCACCACCACCATCACCCCACCACCACCACCACCATCAACCACCACCACTCATCACCCACCACCACATCACCACCACCACCAACCACCACCACCACACCACCACCACCATCACCACCCCCTCAACAACATCACCACCACCACTGTCACCACCATCACCACCATTACCACCACCACCATCACCAACACCACCACAATCACCATCACCACCATCATCACCACCACCCACGCACCATAACCACCACCATCACCATCACCACCACCATCATCATCACCACCACCACCATCACCACCACCACGTCCGATGAGGCTCATTTATCCAGGAGCGTCCAGAAGCCTTCCCCTTTGTCCTTTGCCGCTGACGCACTTTCTCCACCTCCACCACCTCCACCACCACCACCACCACCACCCTCTCTCTCTCTCTCTCTCTCTCCTCCCTCTCTCTCTCTCTCTCTCTCTCCATCTCTTTCTCGGAGCGGTGATGACCGTGCCTCGGGGCGACAGAGAGGCCCTCCAGGAGATCCCGCCTCTAAATCGGCGGCGGCCCGTCTCCGACCGTGACCCCTAGCTCGAGGGGTCCCTCAGGCCAGATTTAAACGAGCTCCCCCAGGTCCGCAGCGCCGCCACGGGTCCGAGCCAGGCCGGCGAGCATCGCCGCAAAACAACCTGAATCAGATCCCCCCCCCCCCCCCACCACCCCCCACCCCCCTCTTTAAAGCCACTGATTAGGAAATGTATTCCGGGGGAAAAAGAAGAGAAAGAGAAGAAGAAGAAGAAAAAAATAGTGGATGAAATGGCTGTAAAAAAAAGATTGATATAAATAAATAAATAAATGAAAATATGGTAAATGCAACCTGACAGTGTGTGTAAGTACTGTAGCAAGTGTGTGTGTGTGTGTGTGTGTGTAGGGGGATAAGGTGATTTTGTAGTGGGAATGACAGAAAACACACACGATATTAAAGAGCTGGCTTTAGTGTGTTTTCATTCTATTCCCCTCCCCCCCCCCCCCCCCCCCCCTCTCCACCACCCCCCCCCCCACCCCACACACACACACACATCTCCCCTCCATTATTTATTTCTTTATGGGCGGGTTTAAATAGGCACATAGTCACACACATGAATGAGGCAATGCTGCTCCCAGCGCTCCAAACACATTCCAGTATTCAAACATCATCCGCGAGGGCCAAACTGTTGACGGGCCAAACACCGAATCTTAAATACCAGCTCTTACATTTTACATGAAATAATTTTGGTTCCTTTATCTTTTTTTTCCCTCTCTCTTGCCTGGTGCTTCCACACGGCTCTGGCCGGGGAGAGAGAGACAGAGAGAGAGAGAGAGAGAGAGAGAGAGAGAGCAGCATACAATATCACACTATTGATCCACGCCCATCACCTCGGAAAAAAAGGGCGGTTTGTGGGGCGGGGGGGGGGGGGCGGAGGGGGTAAGAAGGGTTGAAAGGGGAGGGCGGGGGGTGGGGGGGGGGGGTTGGGTGTTGGGGGTTTGGCGGGGAGAAGGGGGGGGGGGGGGGGTTATGGGGAAGGGGGGGTTGGGGGTTTGGGGGGGAGGGGGGCGCGCTACACAATTCCGACTGGACACGGCCGATCGATAACCTACTCTATCAGCCCGTTGCCATAGCAACTCCGGCGAGCGCGAGGACAGAGGCTGCCCATGTATTTTGCACCTGTCTGTTTCATATACCTATTGTGATAATGAAAGTGTCAGGGAAATAGATGCAGAGGTGATGGGCTGCCAGCACCGCACGTCAACCGCCGCAATTAGAGAAATTACACAAAGGTTAATTTGCCCACTGAAAAGAAAGGTGAAAAATGGGAAGTGGCACAGAGGGGCTTTTTCCCCCCTTTCTCTCTTTCTCTCTTTCTCTCGTTCTTTCTTCTTCTCCTCCTTATTTGCGTGACCTCCCTGTGGCGGCTGAAGGACGCTAGGCAGAGAGACTACCAAATGAAAGGATTCTCTCTTCTCTCTCTCTTTCGCTCTCTCTCTATCTCTCTCGCTCCCTCTCTCTCTCTCTATCTCTTTCTCTCTATTATTTTTGGGGAAAAACATGCACAGATGACGCTTGGCGTCGGCAGTTGTCGGGTGACACCGGAGAGGGGCCTCTGTGTGTGTGTGTGTGTGTTGTGTGTGTGTGTGTGTGTGTGTGTGTGTCTCTCTCTCTCTCTCTCTCTCTTCTGTGGTTGACCCCAATCTGGAGGTCGAGCGAGCTTGATCAATGTGCCGGCCATTAGCTTGCCCTGAAAGGGAGTGAGTCCAGGGGCAAGGCCACAGGAGAGAGAGAGAGAGAGAGAGAGAGAGAGAGAGAGAGAGGAGAGAGAGAGAGAGAAAGAATGGAGAGAGAGAGAGAGCAAGAGCGAGAGAGAGAGAGGGAGAGAGAGAGAGAGAGAAGAGAGAGAGAGAGAGAGAGAGAGAGAAAAACAGATAGAGATGAGAGCGAGAGAGCGGCAGGGACAGAGAGACAGAGAGGGAGAAATAGAACAGATAGAGATGAGGCAACAGGGAGAGAGAGAGAGAGACATGGAGGGAGGGAGGGAGGGAGGAGGGGGGGGAGAGAGGGGGGGTGTGAAGGACAGCTCTCTCCTTCTGGTTCAGCAGCAGGCCCAGGGAGCATGTCAGGAGAACCTGACACCTACACAATCACTGCCTCCCCGTCTGTCTGTTTGTCTGCCTCTGTCTGTCTGTCTGCCTGTCTACCTGTCTGCCTGCCTGTCTGTCTGTCTGTCTTGTCTGTCTGTCTGTCTGTCTGCCTGCCTTCTGTCTTTCTATCTAACCTTCCTGTCTGCTGGCTCTAGGCTCCACAATGCTAGCTTTGGGCTCCAGGACGATAGCTGG
>PIJE02000408.1:146798-149298 GCA_002895965.2 Coryphaenoides rupestris | reverse complement strand
CAACAGTAACAACAGCAGCAACAACAACAACAACAACAACAACAGCAATGGCAACAACAGCAACAGCAACAACAACAAATGCAAGCAAAAACAAGATCAGCAACAACAGTAACAACAACAACAGCGACAGTAACAACAACAACAACAACAACAGTAACAACAACAACAACAACAACAGTAACAACAACAACAACAACAACAACGGTAACAACAACAACGGTAACAACAACAACAACAACAACAGTAACAACAACAGCAACAACAACAGCAACAGGAACAACAAGAAATGCATGCAAAAACAAGACCAGCAACAACAGTAACAACAACAACAACAACAACAGTAACAACAACAGCTACAGCAGCAGCAACAACAACAACAGCCACAGTAACAACAACAGCAACAGTAACAGAAATAACAACAACAACAAATGCAAGCAAAAACAAGACCAGCAACAACAGTAACAACAACAGCAACAACAGCAACAACAACAACAACAACAACAACAACAACAACAACAACAACAACGGCAACATCAACAACAACAGCAGCAGCACTGAAAGAATTTTCGTCCATAAACACAGATAACCTAGTGTGTGTGTGTGTGTGTGTGTGTGTGTGTGTTGGGGGGGGGTGGCCAGGCGCGTTTTTGGGGCGCAATCTTTGGTCAGCAGTTCTTCACTGCCGATATTGTGATAGGAAGAAAAATATCAGATTAATTGCTGTCCCCCCGCCTCTCAATCCGAGCGGTGGTGGGAGTGGGGGCCATGTGACAGGGCAGATACATCAGGAGGGCCCCTGGCTGGCTCACACTCCGGCTTCTGAGTCCTGTTACGGGATCTCCTCGCATAGAGGCCAGAACTCAGGACTGCATCGTCTTCATTTGGCTGTAACAAGGGAAGGGGGAGGAGTAATGTCTGTGTGTGTGCTTTTGTGTGTGTGTGTATTTATATATATATTTGTGTGTGTGTGTATGCGTGTGTGTGTTTGTGTGTGAGTGTGAGTTTGTGTGTGTGTGTGTGTGTGTGTGTGTGTGTGTGTGTGCGTGTGTGTGTGTGTGCGTGTTTCTGTGTGAGTTTGTGTGTGTGTGTGTATGTGTGCGTGTGTGTGTGTATGTGTGTGCGTGTGCACGGGGTGGGGGGGTTGCTCAGCCAGTCAGTGAGCTAGCCAGCCAGGCAGGCATTTTGCTAGGCTGGGCCGAGGCGTATCGATTGATTTCCCAATAGCCTCTGGTCCAGGAGCTGCGAACCCTGGCCCCTGTTGCTAGGTGACCACACCATCCCGAGATGGAGAGCGGGGTGATGAAGGGTGACAGCGCGGCCCAGGGTCACAGGGGCCACCGGTCATTCTGACGCTCCTCGGGGACCCGCTCCGGACATGCAGATAGAACGGAGACCGGGGGCCCACAGAGCCGCCGAGATGGGATGGTGTGTTGGGAGATACCCGGAGCACAGCGCACACACACACACACACACACACACACACACACACACACACACACACACACACACACACACACACACACCGTGAGCACAGAGGAGAGAGAAGCAGCACCACCACCACACTACTGCTGCTGCTGCTGGGGAAAACATTGAGGTGGAGGTGGTGGAGGAGGGGGTGGAGGAGGGGGGGGGGGGGGGGGGGATATGTGTGTGGTGGGGGGGGCGGTTGCTCATTCAGCGCGTTGTTTTTCCTTTTCGCTTGGCGATCAATGGAATACGCATTGCAGAGTTAGCATGTTGGTCACACGGTGGCACATGCACCGCGTCGACAGTATACGCGACACACGCCGCAATATGCACAGTACACGTGAAATACACACATATATACTGCATACACAATATGCACAGTACACGTGAAATACACACATATATACTGCATGCACAATATGCACAGTACACGTGAAATACACACATATATACTGCATACACAATATGCACAGTACACGTGAAATACACACATATATACTGCATGCACAATATGCACAGTACACGTGAAATACACACATGTATACTGCATGCACAATATGCACAGTACACGTGAAATACACACATGTATACTGCATGCACAATATGCACAGTACACGTGAAATACACACATGTATACTGCATGCACAATATGCACAGTATACGTGAAATACACACATGTATACTGCATGCACAATATGCACAGTACACGTGAAATACACACATGTATACTGCATGCACAATATGCACAGTACACGTGAAATACACACATGTATACTGCATGCACAATATGCACAGTACACGTGAAATACACACATGTATACTGCATGCACAATATGCACAGTACTGTACATGTGAAATACACACATAGATACTGCATGCACAATGTGCACAGTATACATGAAGTAAACACATACACAACATAGACAATATAGGATACACAATGTACTAAAAGCACAGAACATACACTGCACCAAATACAACATTATACAACATTACTCTGTACACACAAGACACAAAAGACTCCTACACAACA
>PIJE02000408.1:139298-141798 GCA_002895965.2 Coryphaenoides rupestris | reverse complement strand
AGGATGTATTTACATTTTATATGAAAAATAGTTGCAGGGCAAAAGCGACGATTAAAATTCACATATCGATTGACGCTTGTACACTTTTCTTGCATGTCCCCCCCCCCCCCCCTCTCTCTCACCACCATCAGCAATTCCCAATCTCCCACACACACACACACACACACACACACACACACACACACACACACACATGGTTAAATTACTACTTTTAGAGAGTCTATAAAAAGAGTAGGCCTCGCAGTTGTGGACTTGGTGGACTTTGTGTTGCGACTGTGGTCTTGTACTGTTTCTTACAAACTATTTCCAAACTGTAGAAGTATCAGGGCTTACGGTGGGTATCTCAGGCCTGATCAATCTGATCAAACTATTCCATCTTCATTGCATAAAGCCCTTTTGATCGATACAAGCATTCATCGTCACGTTATTTCTTTTTTATTTTATTTAGCAGACAGAGTATACACGCACCAAATCGTATATTGCAGAGAATAGCATCACAAAACGCAAACACATAATTTAATAATGAGCTTCTAGATGTTTATTTGGTGTAATATGTTGAGCAGATGGTGCATTACGTTGGCCTGTCAGACCAGTTATATTCCCTCACACGTATTGTCTCTTATGAGTTACGAAAAGGATAAAGTGACAGCAATGGGTCTGCTTGACTTTGTTTATTGTTTCACATTGGAGATCTAAATATTGAATATATAGACCTATCCTATATATTTTTATTAACTTGTAGAAAGGAAATATGTATACATGCATAGAAATAGAAAAGGCTTTATCTGATAGGAGCTATGGGCCTGTGCATGTCCACTCGGACTCAGACTCACAAATTAATATGATATTGTTAGATATCAAACTTTACATTTGAAACGACAGCATGTTCGAGTCAGCATGTTCGAGACTTTAAATGGACATTTATTTAAAAAATGCTTCAATCATAATCGGAGCATTTCTTTCATTTTGCATGAATAGGCCTGCTATATTGTATTGAGTACATGGAGCATCGTTCATTTAAAGTATATTACGGGGCTATGCATTACAGTGCATGAGTGAGTCCATATGGTGGAGTTACACGAATAGATCAATGCTCGTTTCTACATTCAGCTCAAATCTAATCTGGGTAAAATTAATTCAATTATCGATTATTCACAATCGTAATCTATAACTGCAGGTCGTGGAAATAATTGATTTGGTCGATTGGTCAGTAATGAATGCATCTGAAAATAATCTCGAATTAAAATGAAAATATTCGAGCAGTTCTATTGTATTATTTCATATAGGCTATTATAGTGCGGCTTTAATAAATCACACGTTTCATTTTTTACATTTCAAATGTACTGTATGTCATATTGATTTGAATTAAAAAATATGTATTTTTATTGAATTTGTATTTTGCATTCCTTTGAAAAATACACTTTGCAACGCATCTAGCTTTTATGAAATAGCCCTTTTCTATAAATTAAATCGGTGCTATTAATATTTGTATTCATATTATCGTTCGTTGTTTTTGTATCCCCCATAATTTAAATAGGCCATTCAAATGAGCTACTTTCAGTATAATAATAATATAATAATAATAATAATAATAATAATATTGTTGTTATTATTATTATTATGAATGAAGAAAAATGAAGAATGATGATATTTTGTACAGACAAATAGTAGTAGAAAAACGCAAGTGTCACAGATGAATTATCCCTTCAATTAATTACCTTAATTCAATCCAAATCGATCCCAAAATGCAGTGTAGCGTCGTCTATCTGGTCTTTCATTTAATGCTCTGCAAAAAATTATAATTTTGTGCTTTTTGTCACAGACTTGTATGCGGTCGTCGGTCCTATTTGATGAAGGGTTTGTATTCGGCTACCAATCCCCCATTGACATTGTAATGACTTCACCTCCATATTAATTATTCACACGCACATCCTAACTGTTAATCACAACTTTGTTCGATCAATTTAGGCGCATTAGACTCATTCATTTTAGACCTGAAATGAGTTTTAAAAAGTTTTTCAACAGCTGGTATAAACAACTGTCACCAACTTTGACATTTTCAGGGTTTTTTTCTTCATTAAAATATAATAGAGATTCAAATAGGAGAGTCCTTTCCTTTCCTTCTTAATGTTGTTTTGTATGATATCCTGAGGTGGGCTATGGTGACCTGTGGTCATCTCATCGACCCCAGACCCGGCCACGGGCTTTCCAATCACATTGTAAATCCTGTTTTCTCGCATGCCCCATTTTCCAGATAATCTACCGCCGAAATACCTTTGGAAACAACATGTTCATTATTATTATTCATACAAACAGTGTGTTGTTTTGAGAAAAGTTGTGTGTTTTCGCCATGCTTGACATCGAGGCGTGTTGCAGTCTAATCGATACAGACCTATCTCTTACCCCCTCTTGGTTTCTGGTCAAGCCCAAGTGTATTTATGGTGCGAAAAAAGTACAAAATGTATTATTTAAAATGCTTTTCAATGTGTAAGAATAAAAT
>PIJE02000408.1:129298-136798 GCA_002895965.2 Coryphaenoides rupestris | reverse complement strand
CAGGCCTAAATATATCCCCCATGAATAGGCCTGTTACAGAAACCGTGTTGATACCCCAACTACTACTGTTGTGGAAATATTTATATGAGCCGCAGGGCCGACAACAAGCACATTTCATATGCTTAACAATAATAATAGTTATGAATATCATTATTGACATTGTTTTATTATTATGAATGAATTGTTTTATTTATTTCGTATTATCATTGAAGGTACACATGTATGTATCGGCACAGGACGAGTGTAGACGCACATGGGGGGCCTATATATATATATATATATATATATATATATATATATATAGGGCCTATATGTGTCTAGCAATCAGATGTCCAAAATGTGCGCATAATTCATAACTTTGTCCTAAGGATGAGGTGGAGGCTTAAGTTCGGGAGAGGTTGTGTGTGTGTGTGTGTGTGGTGTGAGAGAGAGAGAGAGAGAGAGAGAGAGAGAGAGAGAGAGAGAGAAAGAGAAAGAGGGTGCATCCCCGGCCAAACCCCCCCCCACCCCCACCCGCCACCCGCCCCCAACACCCCCCCCCCCCCCCAACCCAACCCCGGAGACAAAGGGGCCGCAAGCGAAAGGGGTAATTGGAGCTGGAATTTCATTGCACATCTGTCAGATTTTTAAGCCCGTGACGTACTGAGAGCAGCGAGTGTGAGGGAGGGGGGGGGGGAGAGAACGAGAGAGAGAGAGAGAAGGCGAGGAGGGAGAGAGGGGAGAGGGGAGCAGAGAAAGAGTTGGGTGGTGGAAATCGATGAGTGGCAGGCAAGGGGAGGAAGAGGAGGAGAAAAGTCCTCACGAGATGATGAATGAACGAAAAAAGCGGAAGCTGCTAGGGCAAAGAGAAAGCGAGGCTATAGAGAGCTCTGGACATTTTTAGGACCGCGAAAAACCCCTAAAAGGACGAGCAGAGGACGCGGTGGTGTGGGTGTGCGTGTGGTGTGGTGTGTCGTGTGGTTGTGTGTGTTGTGTTCTGTGTGTGTGTGTGTCGTGTGGTGGTGTGTGTGTGGGGTGGGGGGGGGGGGGGGTAACCGCACCACCGTGTTGGTGCCAGGATCCCCTGCCCAGGGGCGCATCGGGACAGCAGCACCGTCGGATGTGGTGCGGAACGGGCTTGGCTGGGGACAGAGACTGGCGACACAATCGGAGGGAATGGACAACAACAGCCGCCCGTTACGCGGCAAATAAGCTGGATTCGTAAATAAAGGCAAGGTAAGGCCGTTTGTCTGTTGTCCTGCGTGCGGCCCAGAGCGCACCGAGGATTTGTACGGCCACGGCGTCGTAAGGTTGATTATTTTTTTAGCTTATAGCCGTCGCGGCCCGACGTTCGTTGCCTGTTGTTGGGAAAATAATGATTCGCCGTGATTTGGAACATCACAACTTTGGCCCCGATCACCAGCCACACAATACACCAGACACTGTGCAGTTAGCAAACACCGATGATGTATTTAATAGTTTTAATGCGGAACGTTTTGAAAAAGAAAAAGACATTTTTAAAATCGAAAAATGCAAAAAAAAACACAACAACCCTAAATCATCTTGTTTGTCTCGTGTATGGCTGAGAATGCACATCGTTTGTGAGATGCTTGGTTATTTTTTTGTATTTTTTAGAATAAAAGTTGCAGGGCAGCATCTGGTAATGTCGCATCTATCTTGTCTGCAGGCACAAAAGCCAGGCGGCCGCCGCGCTGCGCTGCTCGGCGCCGAGGACACACGGAGGGGGAGAGAGGCTGTTGTTGCACAAATTAACATAATACGATGGTTAATGTCGCCGAAACTGTTGCGTTTTCCTGGAGTTTAAGGACACTACTTAACTTTATCAGATAATTAATTAGACACCCCATAAGCCCGGAAATCAATTCATTTACTAATCAATAAATCCATAGTCTCCCGTAACAAGAGACCTTCCAGACACTTTACACTCGTCTGTTAACCAACAAGAACAATAACAAGCGGAGAAAAAACAAAACGCCTGAAGAAATAAAAACCGTCAAAGCACCAGCGCCGCCTCTCAGCGGAGTGAGGATGGACGTGAGTCTGGGGGAGATGTCCCTCCACAGCCACCCGGAGCTGGCCCACGGCCAGGACGGCCGGGCCATGCTCCACACCAGGGACCTGTCGGCCGCCTTCCCCCGCCCCCCCCTGGGAGGGCCCTCCATGTCCCTGGAGCCCGAGCACCGGCCCCCGGGCTTCGACCACTCCATGTCGGCCCTGGGCTACGGCGGCGACGCGCCCTCCAGCTGCGGCAGCACCTACACCACCCTGACGCCGCTGCAGCCCTTCGACGACAAGTTCCACCACCACCACCACCACCACCACCCCTGCCTGCCCGTCAGCAATGTGATCGGCAGCTTCACCCTCATGCGTGAGGACCGCGGCCTCGCCAGCAACTTCTACAACCCCTACGCCAAGGAGCTGGCGGTCGCCCAGAGCCTCTCGCCGCCGTCCGCCGCCGGGGGCTCCACCGCCATGCACGGCTACGGCGGCCTGGGCACCAGCCCCCCGACCAACCCCAACGCCGGCCAGATGTTGCACGGCGGCTACGAGGTGCACGGGGGCAACCTTTTCTGCCGGACCCCCGACTTCGGCCGAGAGATGTCCCCGCCAGGCCTGGGGGGCAGCGGAGGCGGCGGGGCCGGAGGGGGCGGCGCCGGCCTTGGCAGCGGCGTGGTGGACGGCTCGCTGGCGGGCCACCAGCTCAACAAGATGGAGGCCCACCAGCACGTGCCCAGCCACCACCCCCACCTCTACAACCAGCACTACCAGCACCACCATCACCCCCACCACCACCCCCTCCACCACCCCGGCCAGCAGACCGGCAAGATCCTCGGGGAGCACCCGCTCTCCTCCTCCTCCTCCTCCTCCTCCTCCTCGCCGGCGGGGGAGGGTATGCAGGGGAGCAGCAACAACAACAGCGGCGTCGGAGGAGGAGGTGGTGGAGGCGTGGGCGGGGAGGAGATCAACACCCGGGACGTGGCCCAGCGGATCATCACCGAGCTGAAGCGCTACAGCATCCCTCAGGCCATCTTCGCCGAGCGGGTGCTGTGCCGGTCGCAGGGCACCCTGTCCGACCTGCTGAGGAACCCCAAGCCCTGGGGGAAGCTCAAGTCTGGCCGGGAGACCTTCAAGAGAATGTCTCGCTGGCTGCAGGAGCCCGAGTTCCAGAGGATGGCCTCCCTGCGACTGGAGGGTGAGAGATCATACAGCTTTGCTTTCTGTTTACCCTGCGTGCACCACACACACAACACACACACACACACACACACACACACACACACACACACACCACAACACACACACACCACACTCAGGCATCCATGCACCCACGTGCATAGACACACAAACACACACACTAACAGATATTCATGCACACACATCCATAGACACACACACAAACACACACACACAGGAATTCATGTATACGTGTACACACACGTGTACACACACACGCACACACACACACACACACACACACACACCACACACACACACACACACACACACAATGCTTGTTCACAAAGGCACATATGGGTACAAAGACAGACACAAACATACAGGTTCATACACACACACACACACACACACACACACACACACACACACACACACACACACACACACAAAGGCATTGATGCACACACATCCATAGACACACACACACACACACACACACACACAGTGTATAACTCTAAAAACAACATGAAGAAGCAGAGACACTCATCTCATTTTCCCCAAGCACCCTCTCTTCCCTTTCTGTCTTCTACCACAACCTGCTGTCCAGCTATTAGTATGCTGCTCATGGCAACATATGAGGATAGAAAGGCATGGCTCTGACTGCCCCCCCCCACACACACACACACGTTTAAACTATAGCCAACCCTAGTCCTCACAAACCCACCACCACTCACAAAATCAACCCGCTAAAAAAAACCCCCAAAAACAATGGGAATTTTGTGAAGAGGACCATCGGAGCCGGTCCATATGTCCGGGCCCTTTGTTTACCTCGCCTGCACACAGCTTTATTGATTAGTACAGTAGCTACAATCACAGAGGGGGAGGGAGAGAGAAAAAATCCTGCCACAGACGTTTGCCCTCCTCTCAAATGAAGCATGAAGATCGGCATGAGTAGTGGTTCGGGAATTTAATCGCTTTTGAGGCCACAAAATAATTTGCACAGATGTGCCATTGTGGAGCGATTGATTAATCCTAACCGTGATTTATATGTCCCGGGCGCCTGGCCGAAGTTGAGTTGGCAAGGTAGTTGATGCAAATTGGACTTGAGCGTTTGCCAGACATCTTTTATCAGCGTCTTCACGGAGCCAATTACGCCGCGGCCTGCAAACAAATGTGTTTGTTTGTGTTCGCTCCGAGCTGTCACCTTGTGTGCCTTTCATCCACCGTTGGACACCACCCGGACAACCTCCTCCTCCAGCAGGGGGAGGAGAGGCCAGGAGGAGAGAGGAAAGAAGGAGAGAGGAGAGAGGAGAGGAGAGAGGAGAGAGGAGAGGAGGAGAGGAGAGGGTGACAAGAGGAGACGAGAAGAGAGTAGAAAAGAGGCAAGGAGAGGAGAGAGGAGGAGAGAGGAGATGGTCTGTGGTGAACCGATGAGTGTTGAGGTGGAGCAGCATGCAGGACTCTGTCCACCATATGTGGGGAGAAGAGGGTGTTTCTGTTCTGAGGGGCAGATTGTAATGCGCTGCTTGACATGTGATATCCTAGCGGGGCCGGGGATTGAAGACAAGCTGTACAGTTACAGTGTTGTGCCTCTGTAGGGACACACAGCCCATATGATACCCGGCCGAGGCAACACCGTAACATGAGACGGGCATGCTGGAGTGTGTGTGCACGTGTGTGTAGTACGTGACTGTGCATGTGTGTGTGTGTGTGTGTGTGTGTGTGTGTGTGTGTGTGTACGTGTGTGTGCGTGTGTGTGTGTGTGTGTGTGTGTGTATGTCCACCAGTGGTCTATACTCACACAGTGTGTGTGTGTGTGTGTGTGTGTATCTAAGTCCTTGTGTGAGGGGTATATATGTGTGTGTATGTGTTTATTAAGGGCCAATGTGTGCGGGTGTGTATCTGAACATAGTACGTGTGTATGAGGCAGCCCAGGTGATCAGGGTGTCTGTGTGTGTGTGTGTGTGTGTGTGTGTTTTCCACAGTCAGAGGCTCAACTGATTAAGCCCAACAACACACAATAGGCTTCATAGGTAATGATTGTGCACTCTTGCAATCCCCTCACAATTATTGATCTTTGATTGTTTCGCCTCTCAGACCACATGTGTACATTCAGGAAAATGTTCCACCAATCACGGCTCCAAAACGGTAATCAAGTGATAAATGATCATTGTGTTGTTTGTCGCGAGGCGTTGTTGCAGATTAGTTTGATGAATCGTATCTTCTCGCGAGATGATGACGACGACGACGACTGTGTGTTAATGCGTCGTATGCAGAAAAAGGCCCCGACGTCGTCTCTTCTTCCACATCACCACGTTGAGCTTTATTATCGAATCGTCTTTTGTTTAAATTTAGCAGATAAAACCTCGCGTCGGTTAATCAGTCGGTGTAGGGAGATGCTGCGGTGTCTCGGGTTACCGTGTATTTAGAAACAGAGACGGTATTTTTAACGAGTCAGGGGGCCTGAAAATCCAAGCATCGGATCAATCGTGCTCATAAAAAATTAAGTGCTCTTTGTGGAGAGAAAGGCAAATCGCTAATGTTTGACAACGCCTCTCTACCACCCACCCCCCCCCCCCTCTCTCTCCTCTCCTCTCTCTCTCTCTCCATTTCCACCTCTCTCTTTTCGCCTCACTCCTACACACACACACACACACACACACACGCGATCTAAACTTGCATTTTTTCGTGTGCTTCGGGAAAAAGCCACAATTTGGACAGCTCGGCACTTTTCTGCATAACCTACTTTCTGAGGGTGGGGGGGGGGGGGGGGTTGGGTGTTGTGTTGTGTTGTGTGTGTGTGTGTGTGTGTGTTCTTTTTTCCTCCCTCTCTTCGTCTCCCCCGGCCAGCCCTCTTTTGTTTAATTACAAGCCTCTATTGATCTCCATGGGAAAGCGCAACGCTGCCTTGCGCGCACACACACACACACACACACACACACACACACACACACACACACACACACACACACACACACACACACACAAACGCACACACGCACACACGCACGCACACACGGCCGCACATCACACGTCGGCAAATGGAGGTTGGAATTAGAATGCGCGGGAGCCTCGTGGCGTCACGCCTCAAGTTTTCACATGATCCCGTTTAATGCCGCTGCTTTCAGCACGCCGCCATCACTCACATTATATATATATCTATATATATATTATATAGACACTATCTATGCGGTTATTCGGCCTTTTCCCATTCTAGTTTTCTCTTAGAACAGTCTTTATTATTATTATTCTCAAAATCAGCCTTTTTTTAGGCAGGTGTACATTATTATTATTATTATTATTATTATTATTATTATTATTATTATTATTATTATTATTGTTTTTGTTTATTATTATTTTCAATCCTTTATCAAGAGACATCTCTAGATTTTTTTTCCTCTGTTATTTGTTTTTTTCGTCTGGGCATGATGCATGATACCCTTCTCCATTGGCAACACGTAGGCGGTGATATTCCCCCCCACCCCCCCCCTTCCCCCCCCACCCCCCCCTCCCCCCCCCCCCCACCAGTTGTCTCTGAGTCTCCAGGAGATAGAGAGACACATATATTCTCTCCTATTTCTCTCCTTCTTTCCTTCTGTCTCTCTTTTCTTTCTCTCGCTTGCTTTCGCCGGATTACCCGTGCTGTATGGGCGCGCGTGCTGAGTACCACTAGCCCTCCCTCCCCCAGCCAATCAGGGTTTAGCGGCCACTATAGACAGTGGCGGCGGAGGAGCGCTTGACGGGATAAAGAGCACCACCTCCACCGCCTCCACCACCACCTCGACACTTTAAGTCGAGAGGGACGGAGGGGGGGGGGGGGGGGATCAGCCGCTGTAACTTTAAAGATGACGACTATAAGGCTCCGAGCCCTTGACTAAAGGTCTGAGGCGGGAAGAAAGGTCAGCAACGCGGTTTATGTGACGGCTCCTCCAGCCATTCCACCTCCACCACCACCCCCCCCCCCACCACCCTCCACCGCCCCGCAACAGTAATGAAACTCACAAAGACCCCCGCTCTGTCTGTCTGTCTGTCTGTCTGTCTGGCGGTCCGTCCGTCCGCCTGCAGTTCAGCACCGCCTCAAAGGTCACCCGGGATAACGTTTGCATATCAGGAATGGTACACATCACAGAGAGGACCTAACTGTGACTAACCCCACCAGCACCACCCACAACCCCACCACCCCACCCGAGCAAACACCACTGTTGTGTTTCTTTTTTTATTTTTTTTATTTATAGCTATTGCATCGCCCCCTCCCCCTCCCCTGCACACATACGCTCACACACACACACACACACACACACACACACACACACACACACACAC
>PIJE02000408.1:91798-124298 GCA_002895965.2 Coryphaenoides rupestris | reverse complement strand
CTAGTTAGCCCCGGCGCTACACTCTGTTAGCTACATTCTGCTTCCTGTTTCTCCGCCCACTTTCCTTCTTATTTATTTCTTTCTTGAATCTCCATGGAAATGCAGCAACCGTCCAAAATGAAGAAGAAGAAAAAATAATCACCCAGAGCTTCCAATAACCCAGAGCTTCCAATAGTTGAACTAGATCACAATTTTTAATTGTTATTTATTTTATCATTATTCACATTTTTAATACTGTCTTGTAGTTTCTGCTGTGACATCCACATTTCCCATCTGGGATTAATAATCATATCTCATTTCTGAAAAAGGAGAAAAGTGAAGCAAAACATAAATATATATATATATATACAGTATATATATATATATATATATATATACAGTATATAGGCACCATAGCTATACTGTATATACTGAATATATATGTATATACTGAATATATATGTATATACGTAGGTGCCAAAAAGGAAAATAGGTATACAGAGGAATACAAAATCACAATCCATAACAGTGTTTTATTTCCAACTGTATTCATTAATCAGATTTCTCTATGTTTTCTGTGTATGTGTGTGTGTGTGCGTGTGTGTCTGTGTGTCCTCTGCGTGTGTGTGCGTGTGTGTGTGTGTGTGTCTGCAGCATGCAAGCGGAAGGAGCAGGAGCAGAGCAAACTGGAACGGAACCAGGGCCCCAAGCGCACGCGGCTGGTGTTCACCGACCTGCAGAGACGCACGCTGCTCGCCATCTTCCGGGAGAACCACCGGCCCGCCAAGGACCTGCAGGTCACCATCTCCCAGCAGCTGGGCCTGGAGCTGTCCACCGTCAGCAACTTCTTCATGAACGCCCGCCGCCGCAACCTCAACAAGTGGGCCGACGAGGGCCGCCCGTCCTCCACCGGCTCCTCGGGCTCCAGCGTCTCCTCCTCCGCCGTGTCCTGCAGCACCGCCTGAGGAGCCGGAGGAGGGTGGCTGGAGGAGGAGGTGGGTGGAGGGAGGAGGAGCAGGAGGAGTAGGAGGTGGAGCAGGTGTGTGTGTGTAGGAGCAAGCAAGGCGGAGGTCACATTGACCGGTCTGGGCAGGGATCGGCCGTGATTGCAGTGTCCTCCTCGTTATTAGACGGAGCGACGGTGCGCATTCGTTTTTTTATTTTTATTTTTATGACGACATAGAAGAAGAAAAAGAAGATGTACTTTTTCCTGAAACCAAAGTTCGATATCGCACCCCCTTTGGAATGGAAAGGGGGGCGGTGCCTAAGATGATGCTGATGATGCTGATGATGCTGATGATGCTGATGATGAAGAAGATGATGATGATCGCAGGACATGGGAGGTCTTGCTTTGTACAGTCAAGGGTGCCATGTTTGATTTTTGACTTTGATGAGGAGAGTCACACCCTATCTCGTCGTGGACACCTATCTCATTGCGTTTTAGATTTTCTTTTTCCCTTTCCGATGCTGTAGAATAGAGATGATGATGATGATGAAGATGATGATGATGAGGGTATTATGAATCAGGAGGAAGCATTTTTTCTTTGGGAGGGGGCGGGGGGGGTGGTCACGTAAACCTCTGAGTCTGCGAGTCATCTCTCTCTCTCTCTCTCTCTCTCTCTCTCCAAACGTGAACAATCAAGAGGCAGAGGCCCACTCACATTTGGAGGGACTCCATCTTGTATTCTGAATCAGTGTGTTCTCCATTCCCTTGTGTCCAGTCTTGCCGTCCGCCATATTTTCAAGCCCCGCGATGTTTTCTCTCAAGAATCAAGGTGAACAAGAGAAAAAAAAGAGGCACTTTTTATTTATTTACTTTCTCCTTCTCTCTTTTTATTTAACCATTCAACACATTTCCTGTTTTTGGTTTTGTTTTTCCGGAAAACAACTTTTAGTAGCCTTTTTCTCTTTCCTGGGCGTGTGTGTTTCCATGGTAATGGTTCACGGGACTACACGGACGTTGTTTTCGGAGAGCAGAGTCTTCGGTGGCCCCTCCCTCCCGGTCGTCAATCATTCACCAGGATTGGCCAGGAGCTCCACGCAGCGTCCCCGCGCCGCTCCGCCGAAGATGGCTGCGCCTTGAATAAATCGCCGTTGTTCAAGGGGGAGAATGAGCCGCGCTCGCCTCACTGTAGGCCCGAGACAGAATCAATAAAGGCAAACACGGGAAGCGGAAAAACCCGAGATGTGTCGGAGGAGCCGACCGTCGAAAATTCAAGTGAGACACAGTGAGCTTCCAAAACAAAAGCTCCAACAGCCATTTCTGACTCTGAAGAAACCCCCCCCCCCAAAAAAAAATACAAAAATAACGCAAGACTCGCAAACCACAAACAACAGATAGCGACGCCAAAGGAAAAGACGTATCCACCAGACACAATCTATAGTGACGTTTTAGTATTTTTCCACTCTCATCTATTTTCTGAAAACAACTGAAAACAAAACAGTTCCAACATCGCAAAGATCTTTTTTTTTTTTTTATCTATCAGATGTCTAGATAAAATGGAGGATTGTAATTCTTTCAGCCCTTTTGTACAGATTTCAAGCACATCGCTCTATTTATAGAAACACGTTGGAAGTGCGGGGCATGTTGTTCCGGCCCTGCTGGCGTACAAGGTCATTTTTGGTCCACAGAGGAAGGGCTTTAATGTCCCCCCTCATAGCCAATACTTCAATTGGAACAAGAAGGTTTTAAATGCAACTGCTGATCTGATCAAACTATTTATTACTGCATTTGTGTATTTATTGATTTTTTTTTTATTTTGGACTCCCCTCGTTTACTTTCCTCTCTCTATTTATTTGCCAATTTATTTATTCTATCTATATACTGTAAGTATTTATTTAATGATGCTTTCTATGTCTGTGTGAAACTAAAGACTTTTTTTCTGATGGGCACTTTTCGGGCTCCCATCATAATACCAAAGATGAAGATTGTCCTCCCTGAATGTACTGAACCCACGCCCCCCCCCCCCAACCCACTGGTGTTACGTACCCGTCTATACCGTCCCCCCCCCCCCAGGCCTGGCCTCTTCTGTTGCGTTCCGGGGGGTCTTTACTTTGTAGAACACCGCGGGGGATTTCTCTACAGTTTGTCTCTGTGGTCTGCTCCTGATTTCCAGGGCCAAAGCCTGTTTTGAATGTTGTAATAATAATAATACTATGAATATGAATAACTATAATGATCATTATGATGATACTTTTATGACTATTAACAACAACAACAACAATGTGTGACGTCCGTAGTGGGCCCAGAGGTTGCTTATGAAACAGCCGGGGGCACAGGCACGGGTGTGTGTGTGTGTGTGTGTGTGTGTGTGTGTGTGTGTGTGTGTGTGTGTGTGTGTGGGGGGGGGGGGGTACCCTACCCAGGGGCCCAGTGTGTTGTCCTCGAGGGGGGCCCCCGACCACATGTAAACTCAACACACTGTGCATCCGCCTCGGGGGACTGCATGGATGGCCCCTGCCCCTCCCTCACCCCCTCACCCCCTCACCCCCCCCCTCCCCCACCTACCGTATCCCCAGTGATGCTGTGTGCAGACGGTCTCGTCCGTGCGTCCGAACCCGGTGTGATCTCCCTGTGTTTCACCTGCCAAAGACTCCTGCCAGTTGCCTCAGTTCCACAATGCTCCAGAGAGGGTGGGGTGGGGGTTGAGGGTGGGGGGGGTGGTGGTGGTTGGTGGAGGGGGTGGAGGAGGGGGGGGGCTTGTTCTAAGGGATCCTCACACTTGTCCAGGAGGTGGGAGAGAGGTGGGAGGAGGAAAAGAGAGGTAGGGGGTGTTGCGGGAGGGTAAGGGCGGTATAGTGTTAGTGTCGCCACTGGGTCAGGTGACGACTGGTGATCATCTAGTCCGTGTCGGTGGTCCGCGCCCCCTCTCTTCGCGTGCTGTCCTTCTACCAGGACGAGGGGATGCAGACCCCCCCCCCCCACACACACACACACAGTAAACGCTGTCTGAGACAGTCCACTCCTGCCATCTTTAACACCCCACCACCCCCCCCCCCCCCCCCCCCGTCTCACAGTGTGCACTTGAAAGACGTGCGGTCATGAAAGAGGTCATCGACTTTTTTTTTTTTTTTTCCGCACACTTCAAAGGGATGGGTTTTCTTCTGGGTTTTTTCCTCTCTCCATCACTATACTGGGTATCTGTTCAGGGGTCTGGGGTCCGCTCTCGGACAGACCTGTGGGCTTTAGGGGGTGGGGGGGGGGGCGGTAGGGGGGCGGTGGTGGTCGGTGGGGCGTGGGGAGAGATCAGAGAGCAGGCTGAATCATGTGGAATTGGCAGTGGGAGGGGTGGATCAGCAGCAGCATGGAGCCGAATGAAACTTTAATGAGCAACAATTGTACGCATGCTGAGAGCGAGAAAAAAAAAAAGAGGCGGGGGTGGGGCTGGGGTTGGGGGTTGGGGGTGGAGGTGAGGATGCAGGGTGGAGCCCGTTAACAGGGAAATAAAAAGGAGGAGAGAGGAGAAGGCAGCAAAAGCACCCCACCAAAAAAAAACCCAGAGCAGCTTTGTAGGCCGGGGGACCACCACCACCACCACCACGAGAGCGTACACGCGTGTCAAAGGACAGGCTGAGGCAGAGGTTCGGCGATACATGGCGAATGACCTTCTGTTGTGCATCAACCGGGTGGGGGTGGGGGGGGGTGGGGATGGGGATGGGGGGGGGATGTGGGGGCCCTCTTCCCCTCACTAAGGACAGGAGGGTGAAATGAAGTCGGCCGTCTGCGAATATTCTAGCCTCTGGCGCCCCCCAGTGGGCACCCTGAACCCTGAACCCTGAACCAAGGCTACGACGCGCTTTGCCAAGACAGGAGCGCATAAATGACAAGAAATAGTAATAATAGAAGCTAGTGTATACTTTCAGAAATAAACTTTTTTTTTTAGGAAAAAGGTAAAAACCAAAAAAAACCAAAAAAAACAGTACGAATTAAAACCAAAGATTGATGGGTAACTGCTGAATCATTGTTGTTTCATGGGTACTTTTAGCAGTTTCCCATCAGAGCTCACGTTGCGCTCAGAGAAATCCAAAAAAGCACCGCGGGGTTTAGCTTTCCTGACGCCACGTCCACGTGTTTTACGTGGCGTCACCTGACAGTAGGCTATTACGTCCAACTGGAACTGAGAAACTGACATGAGGCAGTGTCTGTGGATAAGTCTTTTTTTTGTTTGTTTTTGTTGACTCTGAACCCCTTTAGTGTTTACCCAAACTGTCAACCCCCCCCCCCCCCCTACCCTCCCCAAGTGTACATGAAGACTTTACCCATCTACCTCAACTGTGAGATGTTGTGTGGCAACAATGTTCCTTAACCAAAGATTTCCATCCTTTCAGGGTGTCTGTCTATCTATGTCATCTATCTATCTTATCTATCCTATCTATTCTATATGTCCAGCTGTCTCTTCTCCATTCCTTCAAAAACCAAATGTGCTGGAATCAATCTGTGTCGCCGGGGGCCTGACGAAGGGCCCCTGTCCAGCCAAAGCTAAAACTCCAGTATGCTAGAGTGTCATATTTATCCATGTTCTGTATGTATATAAATATATGAAAATCATCCTCAAGACCAAAAAAAAAGGAGGTGACAATCCAAGCAAGGAGGATCTTGCTGTAATCAACGTTGCCTAATCCTTGTTTCCGAAAAAAAAATCTGAATCATGTGACTTGCTGTAACAGAAAAAGCCCAATAATCAAATACCCTCCCTCCCCACCTTCCCCCCGGTAGAAAGGTCAGAGGAGACAAAGGCTATTTTTCCACATTTGTAAACCAAGCTGTTCCCAAGTAATCCCCCCTCCCCCCCCCCCACCACCCCCGTAACCGCCCCCCCCCCCCCCCCCCCCCCGCCCCCGGCCCCCCAACCCTCTTTTCTCCAAGGTGTTTAGTGTAGTTGAATACTGTTCCAATCCCACTGTTGTAAGTAGGAAAAATAATTACTGAAATCCATACAAAAAGCTTTAAACGGGGAAAGAGTTGAGGGAAATATTATATTTGACTAAGTCCTGAGTTTCCTCAACTCGGACTCCGCCCACCATGCTAAATGTGATCTTTCTCGTCCATGTGTTATAGACTTACCTATGAATGTGGCTAACCAAACCAAAGGCTTTAAAAAAAAAAAAGAAAAAGAAAAGATACACAACACTTTAAACGTCAATCATGGTGGGACATTTTGTATCAGCAACTAAAGAAAAGCCCTTTGAATACCTCATGTGAAAATTGTTTGTTGTGATGTTGCACTAAAAAAATAATAAAAAACGACTCATTTGTAACCCAATAACTGTCTGCTGTGTTTACTTCTGTCCCAAGCGTGTCACTATACCAACAAGCAGATAAATCCACTGTAGGTCTCACTAGATGTGTAGGATTTATACATTCAAGCATGCATTCTTTTCATAGTGCATGTCCACGGATGCATAAATACATCAATATCTCACCCGGCCACACGCTCACACACATATGTGCATGCAGATGCAAAAACACATGCACACTCATGAGATGTGCATGGGCCCATATATCCATGCACGCATTAGTATGCACAAAGAGTCCATGCATGGCCACACATGGTGAACAGACCAAGACACAAACAAATAACATCTGGCAAGGCAAACACTGTTGCAGGATTTAATTTCAATTGATATTATGGATATATAACAATGCATAAAATAATACAACAGTTTGAGTGATGGATTATAAAAACAAATATAAGTATACTATAATATAATATTTTAGAACCAGCCACACTGTAAATATGTTTTTAAAGTGCAACATTACTGCAGAACTCCGGCACTTATATATTATATTATATTATATATTATAAATAGTACTTGAAATAGCATTGTGTAGCATTTTATCCTAACTATCTTGCTGTTTAATAGCAAGGGTTTAACCTGGCTTGAAGCATGAGTGCTTGAAACGTGTTACGTTTTGTTGTTCACTCTTGGACAATTGTACTGATTGTAAGTCGCATTGGACAAAAACATATTCTAAATGCCCTAAATGTAATGCAAATGTTAACATTAAAAACTGAAAATTAAGGAAAAGGTTAAAAGAAATGACAAAAAAAACAGAGTTAAGACACTGAGCTAAAATAAGGCCACTTAGTTTTTATCCATCAGGGCGTAAATGGAGTACAGACCGATACCACACTGGTTGCCCATGTTCCGAGCCATTCGGATGTACCCTTCTTCTCCGAAGCCTGTTCCCCAACTGTGAGAGAGAGATATAGATAAGTAAATTCACACACTGATATATTGTTATTCTATGTGACTATCATTAAGAACAATCATTTTGATCCACATAGAATGGCTTGTACTTCAAGAGGTTTCTCTCTGAAAGGTTTTAGTACTAATACTACTAGTACTACTACTACTATACTAATACTACTAATAATAATAATAATAATAATAATAATAATAATAATAACAAACTTGATTCATACAGAATGTTTGTGTTGTTAAAGTACTTTACACTCACAATAAAATAATACAGCGTATAATGTCATACAAAATAATAATTTTAAAATAAAGTATTGTAAAGTAGAAATATAGTTAAAGGCTTACATGAAATGCCAGTTACTCTGGTTTTACTACCCCCTGTCCTCCAGTGGTTTTACTACTTCACTGTCCTCCAATGGTTTTACTGTCCTCCAGTGGTTTTACTACTTCACTGTCCTCCAGTGGTTTTACTGTCCTCCAGTGGTTTTACGACTTCACTGTCCTCCAGTGGTTTTACGACTTCACTGTCCTCCAGTGGTTTTACTGTCCTCCAGTGGATTTACTACTCCACTGTCCTCCAGTGGTTTTTCGACTAACTATTATATGGGAGTGTGTGTGTGTGTGTGTGTGTGTGTGTGTGTGTATGTGACCTGTTCTTGATCAGCCAGTACTGCTGGTCCTTGAGTGTCCCGTAGCCCACCGCCAGCATCCCGTGGTTCAATACAAAGGTGCAGTCTGGGTCGTTGTACACCCCTGGAATACCACAGACAGGTTATCTGTCTGTCTTTCAGTCTGTCTGACTGTCTGAATGTCTGACATCAGATTTCCTCTCAAAAGCATGTAAAAAACATACATTCATACACACACACACACACACACACACACACACACACACACACACACACACACACACACACACACACACACACACACACACACACAAACACAAACAGTTTTCTCATTGTTAAATGTGTGCTGGGAAGATTTCAAACGTGGACCCCTGGGGAGAGTTTCATTACCGCTGTGGTAAAAAGCAAATGTCTCTCGGGAGGCGTCGACCGTCACGGAAACGGGTCCCACGAGTGCCACGGCTTTCTGCAGCATTACCTCACTGCCCACTGGCAGGACGCCGTAGCCGGAACAGTTAGCTGCGCGGGACGCCACGTTGTACTTGCACTGCCCGTCCTGGGGAGAGGAGACAAGGTCAGTTACACAGTAGCTTAGTGTGGTGGGGAATGCTCCCCTAGTGTGTGTAGGGTTGTTGAACGCAGCCCAACCCTGACTCCTCCCCAACCAATTACCTAATCAGGGCCAGGTTATATAAGGCACCTGTGGGCCTATACTCACTCCCTTGGCTCCTTTCCTGTGTTTGGGTGGTGGCTGGTGTTTGACGTTTCAAGTTTCAAGTTTCAAGTAGGTAGGTAGGTAGGTAGGTAGGTAGGTAGGTAGGTTAAAGTGATCACTACTAGTTATGTCATGTTTCTTTTCTAGTACATGGTTTAATTCCATCTTTTTTTAGCAACCTGTGTGCCATATAATCCAATACTACTTTCGTTACTATTTAAGTTTCTTGAGTATTTCCTATTTCCTGAGTATTGTCGTTTTCTATTCTCCCCTTACTGCTCCCGCCACATTAGCATGACCGGTTATAGCTTACCAAGCTATAGCTTAGCGTGGTCGGCTGTAGCTTAGCCCAGCCAATTACAGCATAGCAGGGCCAGTTATAGTATAGCGTGGTCAGTTATATGTTCATTTTTGTAGCTTAGCATGGTCAGTTATGGATTAGCCTGGTCCGTTTTGGCTTGGCCTGGTCAGTTATAACTTAGCATGGCGAGGATGGTGTCCGACTCCCAGGTCATTTGTGAATAAAAAAAATAGAATTTAGTAGCAAGCAGTCACATCAATGAAACGGTAAAGGTAAGGTAAAAGACCCAAAAAAATATAAACACACACAATTACTAATACAATTGATATTTTATTTGATTATTGTGCCATCGTAAACTGCGTATGCACCTATTAAATGCAGGGCCTTGTGTGCACTTCCACATGAGGTGTAAAATAGTAATTTAAGTTAAAGTACATGTGTATCTCTATCTGCTTCAAACAGAGCATCTCTAATTGGGGAGAGCTGATGTCAGAGCTCTCTGGGATGGGATGTTTGGACTAACCGAGCCCATGACCAGCCGGAAAGGCCCCGGGCTCGCAGGAACAATGATGGAAATATGTCTGGCTAATCAATAACGTCTGCCTAATCGATACTGTCTGCCTGATGGTTACCCTGACCTTGACCACACACACACACACACACACACACACACCCAAACCGAAAGCCAACCATCAATAATCTTAATGTAAACACACCATGAATCCAAAACCGCAACCATCTCTATTCTTGATGTAAACACACCACACACACCCATACCTCACCAACGCTGAGCCTGTATGGCATCACGATGTCTAACCCGCGTACGTGTTTCTAACTATTTCTAACTGGGCAGATGAAGGTTAATGGAGGAGTTGACTGATGTAGCCGAGGCTCATGGGATATTTTGTAGCGTCTTGTAATGTATTCAGACTGAGTACACCAGAATCTGAATTCTGACCTTCATTCAGATAACATGATCAATAATATCCCCCCCCCCACCACTGGTCATGCAAGCCTTACAATACTAGTTCCTATTGAAGGCAATGTATAGTTCTGTTTTCATTGTTTTTATCATTCAACCGTGTGGGTATGATAGTTTAGTGGTTAGGGGTAATTGACTTCCAGCCACAGTCTACCTGCAAGCATCCTCAAATAGAGGTAGGCTGGTACTCAACAACACTACCCTATAGAGGTAGGCTGGTACTCAACACTACCCTCTAGAGCAGGGCTTCTCAAACTCCAGACCAAGGTCCGGATCCGGACCGAACTGCAAATGAATCCGGACCGGACCCTGTGTCACATTAGATATAAATGAATGTATATTTTCTTGTGTCTGACGTGTTGTGAGAATGAACGTGCATCTATATTTACTTGTGAGCGTGACACGCATTGCGGACCGCAAGTTGCAGACCACCCTTGACTTTCACTTTCACAGAAGTGAAAGTGACAGTTGAATGTGTGTGTATATGTTATGGATGTTGATTTATGTCACGCACTTTACTGGCATTGTTCCAGACCATTGACCTTGTATAAAATTCAGAAGTGGACCTTTAATAAAAAAGTTTGAGTACCCCTGCTCTAGAGGTAGGCTGGTACTCAACAACATTACCCTATAGATGTAGGCTGGTACTCACCACTACCATAGAGGTAGGCTGGTACTCACCACTACCATAGAGGTAGGCTGGTACTCACCACTACCATAGAGGTAGGCTGGTACCCACCACTAAAATAGAGGTAAGCTGGTACCCACCACTACGATAGAGGTAGGCTGGTACTCACCACTACCATAGCGGTAGGCTGGTACCCACCGCTACCAATAGAGGCTAGGGCTGGTAACTCACCACTACCATAGAGGTAGGCCGGTACTCACCACTACCATAGAGGTAGGCTGGTACTCACCACTACCATAGCGGTAGGCTGGTACCCACCGCTACGATAGAGGTAGGCTGGTACTCACCACTACCATAGAGGTAGGCTGGTACTCACCACTACCATAGAGGTAGGCTGGTACTCACCGCTGCCTGGTAGGGGTAGGCCGCCTCTGAGTCGATCCCCTGGTTCACCATGACGTAGCGGAAGGCCTGGTCCATTACGCCCCCGCGGCAGCCGTGGTTCCCGAACATGCTGGAGCAGTCAATCAGGTTCTGGGGGCTGAGGTCCACCAGGCGCCCCGTGTTCTTGGCCAGCTGGCCCTCCAGGGACCCCACGGCACTGAACGCCCAGCAGGACCCACACTTGCCCTGTAGGGGTGGAGGAAGAGGTGGAGGAAGTGGTGGAGGGATAGGTGGAGCCGGCGTCAGCGTCGTTGAGGTTAGGCGATGTGTGTGTGGATTTGTATTTTAAGCCCTTTTGACTGCCGCCATACTCTTTGTAGTCTGTTATACGTACATACGTATAAGTACATATTTAACATTAGCATGTTACCAATTTTTTTATTTTTTATTAATTCAAATCAAAACAATTGAATTGTTATTTTAAGGGCTATAAACACCTCCCAAGAAGCTAATCAGCAACAACTCACTGCTCATATAGAAACCCCATGTTATAACAAATGTTCTGAACCAGCTTTTGTATCATTCATGCGGTGATGATGAACCATTAGGATCTAGATGTGGTGCTTGAACACTTGCAAAACCGGCTTCTGCGGTGATGACTTCCTCTGGAAACTGTGAACTACCAACATAACGAGGGCGGGAGTGGGGAGCAGGAAATGTCCTCATACCTTCTCCATCACCACAGCACCTCTCTCAGAAATGCCGCTTTTAGAAGCCACTTTGAACTCTCAGTCATTGTGACACTTCTTTGATGCTTTATTCATGTTTTAAAGAGACAGTTATAACCATTGAATGTACATTTATGTGCAGTGGATTTTAATGTATTTTCCGTTCCTTTTCAAATGCTCTATTTGAACTTTTATCTCACTTTTTTAATGACCTTTCATGACCATTTGTGCCCTTTTATCTGTGTCTTTGAGTACTTAGGAAAGCACAATACCAATATTAGTTTGATTATTATCATTTATCATGTATCATCACTTTAATGATGATGATGATGATACACCCGCATTTACCTGGTCTTTCACACTGGTGACGAGGCCCTTGGCCCTCCAGTCCACAGTATCTGGCACTGGATCGCCAGCTGCAGCTCCCTGGAAGGTCGAGGGCGCCCTCTGGAGGTCAGGGGGAATACGCAGCGTAGCCAGTGACCGGAGTCTCTCCTCTCGGGTCTGGGGAAGAGATCCGAAGCAGATCAGACTGAGACTGACTTGAGAACTTTTCACTGTGTACATTGTTAGGTTATTATTACATTATTTGACTTTTCAATTCAGTATTCTTATTTTGCATCTCATTCTAATTGTGTACGTATGTTTTCCCTGCTAACGTCGTCCTTGGCATGGAGGTGAACAGAGAGATTGACGCACGGTGACGTGTTGTGAGGACAGAAGGCAAGTGGGAGTGTGACAGCCAGACACCATGTTTATAGAGGGACACTAGCTCTGTGTGTGTGTGTGTGTGTGTGTGTGTGTGTGTGTGTGTGGTGGTGTGTGTGTGTGTGTGTGTGTGTGTGTGTGTGTGTGTGTGTGTGTTATGGAGACTAGCTGTGTGTGTGTGTGTGTGTGTGTGTGTGTGTGTGTGTGTGTGTGTGTGTGTGTGTGTGTGTGTGTGTGTGTGTGTGTGTGTGTGTGTGTGTGTGTGTGTGTGTGTGTGTGTTATGGAGACCTGTGTGTGTGACGACTGAGAGATGAGACCTCCTCTCTGAGTGTGTATGTGTGAGATGATTGAGAGATGAGACCTCTCTCTGAGCCGGTGTGTGTGTGTGTCTGTGTGTGTGTGTGTGTGTGTGTGTGTGTGTGATGACTGAATATGTGTGTGTGGTGACAGAGACTGAGAGAAGTGTGTCTGTGTGTGTGTGTGTGTGTGTGTGTGTGTATTTGTGTTGACTGAGAGAGATACGTGTGTGTGTTTGTGTGTGTTGACTGTGTGAGATATATGTGTGTGTTGACTGTGAGAGATGTGTGTGTGTGTGTGTACCGTGTCTCCCAGGTGGTTCATGCTGAGGCGGTAGGTGTGCAGGCCCAGCGACTCCTCCAGGTTGTGGATGCTGATCATCTGCAGGTTGCTCTCCCACAGCCCCCTGCGGCCCAACTCCTCCACCTCAACACACACACACACACACACACACACACACACACACACACACACACACACTTAGCGTTTGTTTGATCTATATATATTTTGGGTATTTCACATTTGACATAAGAATGATTCAGACTAAACTTCCCCATCAGCTGCCCCAGATGGCCAGCCGGTATGCCCCCCCCCCCCCCCCCCCCCCCCGCTGGGCTCACATTAATCTCACATCGTGATTGATTGTCAACTCCGTATCCGTCCACTATTAATCACCCTGCCGGCTTCCTGGAGATTTTGCTCCCTAAAAGTTGGACTCACTTGCTTGAAGTTGGCTCACTCGCTTCAAGGGGTGATTATCCAACATGAACACAATGCACTTCAAGATGCATAGATGGATAGGTAACTAGTTATTAGTTCGGCAGGTGGACGGGTACAGACGTATAATAATGAACCTATAGCCTCCTTTTTTTTTTGGCAGCATAGGACTATATTGGTGAATTGGATCCTACCGAGGTCTCATAGTTCTTGTTGTGGGTCTTCTTCCACAAGTCCCAGTGGGGATCCAGGTTTGTTTCAAACATGGGTGCTGCCGTGAGCCATAGAGAGGCGAGCAGCAGACCGCGAAACATCTTGCCTACAGTAAGGAGTAACACAGTGATGTTACATTCAGTCCAAAGCAACTTATGAGAAGTACATTTGTCCAAAGAGTGAGCAGATAACACAGATGTGTCTATATATATATATACAGTATCTTAAAAAAAGACCACAGATAGTGATAATAAATAGGCATAATAGCCAATACATAACATTTCACACAATATAATACAGTAGTGGAAAGAGTGTACATGAAATAAAACGGACATTAAAAGTAATGGTGGAAACGTTGTGTGCATTCAAATCGAATTGTCTTTCATCCATTAATTTAGACTCACCCCCACAGGTCGAGGTCCGATGCCGCAGAGAAAGAGCGACTTTCCGCGGAGGCGCTCTTAGTTAACGGTTCACGTGGTCACGTGGTTCAAGTCACTTCTTCCTCATGTCGTCAAGTGTGCGCAACACACACACACTCTATGCGCAACACACACACTGTAGGCGTAACACACACACACTCTATGCGCAACACACACACTGTAGACGTAACACACACACTGTCGGCGCAACACACACACACTGTAGGCACAACACACAAGACTGGAGGCGCAACACACAGACTGTAGGTGCAACACACACTGTAGGCACAACACACACACACTGTAGGCTCAACACACACTGGAGGCGCAACACACACACACACTGTAGGCGCAACACACACACTGTAGGCGCAACACACACACACACTGTAGGCGCAACACACACACTGTAGGCGCAACACACAGACTGGAAGCGCAACACACAGACTGGAAGCGCAACACACACACACTGTAGGCGCAACACACACACACTGTAGGCGCAACACACACACACACTGTAGGCGCAACCCACACACTGTAGGTGCAACACACAGACTGTAGGCGCAACACACAAGACTGGAGGCACAACACACAAGACTGGAGGTGCAACACACAAGACTGGAGGCACAACACACAGACTGGAGGCGCAACACACAAGACTGGAGGCACAACACATAAGACTGGAGGCACAACACACAGACTGGAGGCACAATACACAAGACTGGAGGTGCAACACACAAGACTGGAGGCGCAACACACAAGACTGGAGGCACAACACACAGACTGGAGGCACAACACACAGACTGGAGGTGCAACACACAAGACTGGAGGAGCAACACACAAGACTGGAGGAGCAACACACAGACTGGAGGAGCAACACACAGACTGGAGGTGCAACACACAAGACTGGAGGAGCAACACACAAGACTGGAGGAGCAACACACAGACTGGAGGCGCAACACACAAGACTGGAGGCGCAACACAAGACTGGAGGCACAACACACAAGACTGGAGGAGCAACACACAAGACTGGAGGCGCAACACACAAGACTGGAGGAGCAACACACAAGACTGGAGGCGCAACACACAAGACTGGAGGAGCAACACACAAGACTGGAGGAGCAACACACAGACTGGAGGAGCAACACACAGACTGGAGGTGCAACACACAAGACTGGAGGAGCAACACACAAGACTGGAGGAGCAACACACAGACTGGAGGCGCAACACACAAGACTGGAGGCGCAACACAAGACTGGAGGCACAACACACAAGACTGGAGGAGCAACACACAAGACTGGAGGCGCAACACATAAGACTGGAGGCGCAACACATAGACTGGAGGCGCAACACATAGACTGGAGGCACAACACACAAGACTGGAGGCGCAACACACAAGACTGTAGGCACAACACACAGACTGGAGGCGCAACACACAAGACTGTAGGCACAACACACAAGACTGTAGGCGCAACACACAAGACTGGAGGAGCAACACACAAGACTGGAGGCACAACACACAAGACTGGAGGAGCAACACACAAGACTGGAGGCGCAACACACAAGACTGGAGGAGCAACACACAGACTGGAGGCACAACACACAAGACTGGAGGCACAACACACAGACTGGAGGAGCAACACATAAGACTGGAGGCGCAACACATAAGACTGGAGGAGCAACACACAGACTGGAGGAGCAACACACAGACTGGAGGCGCAACACATAAGACTGGAGGCACAACACATAAGACTGGAGGCGCAACACAGACTGGAGGAGCAACACAGACTGCCGTGTTGTGCTACATTGCTTTTTTTATTCTCAGCGACGGTCGCCTGGAGAATTCACAGTGATGTCACCATAAACTCCAATCAAATAAAAATCTGAACAAGGTCATCAATTTCAAATCAAAGGCTTTATTGAATTCGTGACATACGAAACATGTAGACACAGTCTAATCATAAAAAAAGTAACAAAAAACTGCTGACCAGAGCAAGAAAACTAAAAGGAAACGACAAAAAGAGGGAGGTTACAATGTGAATGGAGGCACTTTATTCTGTATCCACAGGAAGAAACATTGCCCTGCAATGTTGCCACTCACATATTAAAACTATGATTGGTGATGCATAATGCTTCGACACACATTATGTTAACACAGGTAACAAACATGATCTGATCACAAATTTTTTTTAAATCTAAACTCATCCTTCAAAGTGCTTCAGAGAAATAACAAAAAAGAACTCTAGGGAGACAAAGGCAAAGCACAACCAACCCGACACAACTCAATGACAATCTTATTTCAATTAATAAAAAAACATTCCTTTTGAACTGAAGATCGAGATTATTTATTCATCCTAATCGTATTCCAATTAAGTGAGTAGGCGAATTCCAGAACACTTCACATTTGTATTAAAGTGTCGTCCAGATGTGCTTCCCTCTTCTGTCCCGCCTTGCCCTCTCGGCGAAGAGACGCCGGCCGCTCACATGATGGGATAGCTGGCCAGGTTGGCGATCCCGCAGAGGTTGCCACGGTTACGCGCCATCAGGATGTAGCCCTTGTTGCCCCAGCTCTCGCTCCAACTGTTAACAACAACAAGAAAAGAGAAAGAGAAATAGATGAAGGGTAGTGGAAGATGATGAAGAGGAGGAGGATGAGTTCCAGTAGAAGTCAAAGCGATCGCTCCGTGTCAACATAGGCGTCAACCACCGCCGCATCCCCAACAGCATCATCACCACCCGTTACGGACAAACCGCCGTCTGCTGTCCCATTACCAACCGTTCGCACCACCTGATGTCTTTTACCCCCCCCCCCCCCCCTTCCCTGACAGGTGACAGGTGCCACGAACACCCCCACCCCCCACCCCCCGGACCCCTCACCTGTTCTTGATGATCCAGTACTTCTTGCCCTTGGGGGTGACTCCGAAGCCCACCGCCAACACGGCGTGATTGATGTCCTCGCCGTTGCAGTTCTTGTCGTAGTACACACCTGCAGCCGAGGAGGAAGAGGAGGAGGAAGGAGGAGGAGGAGGAAGACATCTGTGACTCGCTCGGCCGTGTCACCGGAACAGACTGTACTTTAATATGACGACATTATTTGGGGCGACCTTTTCCCCCGGAGCAAGCGGTATTACCACGCGAACCCTATAACTCAGAACTCGGTCAGAGATGTCAGTTTTGGATTCCGTAATTGCGTTCACACTGTAAGTTAACTCTCGGGGGGAAAAACATTGTACGTCCGGAGGAAGTGCGGCATGTTGCTGAATACAAAAAATATATGCAGCAGCAAGTCATGCAAACACTGGCTAGCTCATTTAATCGGTAAAATAGCTAATAGTTAAATTCCACATATTGATATAATCAGAGCAAAATGACACATTGAATTATGTATTCAAACAAACACTCAACAAATAATAATTTCATTTGTATTAACGACGAAGGCCACCATGTTTGATGTTGTTAGTGACATCTAGTTGTACAAACCGGAGCTCTGAAGCGATACCCAGGTTTCCGACCTGTAATTCCGAGTTGGACAACCGTTCGAATTCCATTTTACATAACAAGTCGGAGGTCTTGACAGCGCCAGGTAACTGACCTCGCTGGTAGAACTGGAAGGTTCCCAGCGTGGCGTCGATGCCCACAGACACGGGGCCCGCTTTGAAGAGGGCCACGGCCAGGGCCCGCTCGTCACCCACGGGGACCTGCTTGTAGCCCTTACACTCCGCGGCCACGCCGGACATGTTGAAGCCACACTGCTGATCCTGCATGCCCCAGGACACACACACACACACACACACACACACACACACACACACACACACACACACACACACAGAGGGTCAGATACAGAGATTCATATTGATCCTGATTCTGATTCTGGTCCCAAGGGGGAAATGGTTGTCGTTGGAATCACTCTACTCAAGATAATAGAATACATTTATGTACAAACAGTACACAACGGTAATAAACAACACACATATATAGAAGACAAATTAAATTTGTAAAAAAAGAATAAAAAAATGTTTTTCAGCATATATGCAGTAATACTGATGTCCATTCATAATGTCAACCTCCATTAATTATGTCCTTATGAATTGATCCTACCATGGAATGAATGTTACTAAAATGCAAGTTTGTCATCTGCCATCAATAATTTACTGCTACTTTATTACATCTACTGCTAATGGATACTGTGATATTTTATGAGGCAAAGTTCATCGGGGATTTGGTAGAACATGTATGGAGCTGGAGGTGACACTGCTGTGAACATGTCTGCTTCGCGTGAGTCGTGCGTATGTATCTGTCACCGTTTTAATACCCTGATAGAGAAGTGTTTCAGGGGCTCGATTAGGGGCATGCAAAATAAATCATGAGAAACCTTTTTGCGGTGAGATGTGTTTCCTCCTCACGCAGAAAAGCAGAAGTGATAAAAGGGTCTGAAACTGTTTATGTGCCCACTTCCCTTAGAAGCAGTCAACTGCTGTGGTGAACCAAAAAGACCAACTGAATGTGCACGATCTTCTAAAGGTTTATAAATGTTTAGCGGCTGAATGGGTCAATATGTGGTCAAATATTATACTTACGGACATTTTAGCTACTTGTACTTAACTTGAGTAAAATATGTATTTAGAAAATTACTAAAAGGCTGTAGTTGGTATCAGATTCTGTTTTACACAAAAAATCCATTCTGTTGTAGAACTAGTTTCCATAGTTTGAGAAGCACTGGTTTTGGGTAATATACAGAGTACCTGTCCCACGTAGGGGTAGGACTCCTCAGAGTCGATGCCTCCGTTCTCCATGACGTAGCTGAAGGCGTTGGTCATGTAGCCCCCCCCACAGCCGCTGTTCTCCGTCACACAGTCTACCAGGTTCTGGGGGCTCAGGTCCCTCAGGATCCCCGTGGTCTTGGCCAGCTGGCCCTCCAGGGCCCCTGCTGAGCTGAAGGCCCAGCACGACCCACAGGAGCCCTGCAGGGAGGAAGGTGGAGGAGGTGGTGGAGGAGGAGGAGGAGGAGGGGGATGTTTATATATATATACATAATAAGCCCTTGATTTCATAAGATGAGCCCTTGACTTCTGCTATGACATGCCCTATTCCTGCTACTGCTGCCCTTACTGGTGTATCTGCCCTGACATACTTGCACATTTATAATACTCCATATTCAATCAATACTTCAACATAACATTACATTTGATATTTGTTTACTATTGTTATGCATATTGTGTATATATGTATATATAGTGTATTATCTTATTATATATATTGTGCCAGTCAATGTATATATATGTATATATTTATTTTTTTTCCAATACATACAGTATATATAAAAATATAAACATTTCTCTTCTTGATATTTTATCTTATTTTGCCTACTTTTTTGTGTACTGTCGCCTGCCATGGCACAACTAATTCACTGTTCAGAATGTCCCTGTGTTATGAAGAACATGTGACAATGTAAGGCTTTGACAATGCAGACAAAAATCAAGCTGAGAAAAACCACATTGTGGAGATTGTAGTTCTCCCTCTGTCCACTAGGGCACAGTATCTGACCATTTAAAACTGGAATGTCCTCCTGTTCTCAAATAACATAATTCAACTGCTTTTGTATTCAAGGTCAGACGTTAAGGGTGTTAGGGGTCATGTGCTTGATGGAAGTATGCCAATGTAAATATGAACAGCGTGCTGTTCCCAAATGAAATATGTGTGTAGTTAGTTTAGTGAGTTTAATCAAAATGGATGAAATGTCACTGGAAAATATACAAAAAGTCCACACATGTTACATTTGCTTGTTGTACAGAGCGGCTACTGACTTACTGGCTATTGCATTTTAGTCTTTCTCCTGAAATGGGTTTGTTGTCGTGGAAACTCGAGGCAAAGGACTCCATTAGTGATCCGTGTCGGTGATTAATTATCTGCTCTTTAGCGAAAACCACCAAGTTTTTGGTTGTTTTTAACAGTAGGATTCACCCCCCCCCTCACCCCCAAGGGACGGAGACAAGTGGGTCTCTCTTTTACTCTACCGTCCCGTTTCAATGAAGAGATCCATATGTGAATTCATTAGACCGATCAATTCACTGGCTGCTCGGCCTGAGATCGGAGGCGGCCGGGGCTTCTGCTCTGGTGGTTTGGTAAATTGCTGAGAAGAAGAAGCGACAAAACTCCATCCCGACATCACAAAGCGAGCGAAGGAGAAACCACTGCGGTCGGTAATGGAACACAGCCAATCAATCTGCTGCATAATTCATGGGTTTCATAACCACAGTGAGTCCAACTCCCCGCCCACTTGCCCACTAGGGGGCGTGTAACTCCAGTAGACCTAATTGCGGTGTTATTTTTGTGCGTTCTCTGTGTTTTCTTGAATGTAGCGGGCGCGTTATATTATCATTACCTAAATGTACAACATACAATCAGGGAACAAGCAGAAACGAGGTTCCTGGTGAACACCAACATGCCGTTTAAAAGGAGTACGATCGGAGGGAACGCAGCCATCCACGTATAATGAGCCAGTAAATGCTCAGCGCGAGCCTGGTGTGCGCTCACGAGCACACCTGGCACCGAGAACATTCCTTTGTTTACGTTAGCCAATAGCCTATTAGCGTTTGCAATGCTAGGCTACGTTAACGAGGTGTAATGATCATTAGCTAACGTGGCATGGATGCTAGGGCCTGACGGCGCAAAAGCACAGATGCCAGAGACACACTTCTTCCTCGGAATCCGACATCCTGCTAAACTCAATGCACCTTGGTGAGATATAGAAACTAACAGAGCCCTCCCATCCACTTATAACAATGAATTATGTTGCATAATCAAACTGAATTTGTGCTGCCAAAGCTAATTAGCGGAAAAGAGATATATATATATATATATATATATACAAATATATATATATATATATATATTCTCTCTCTCTCTCTCTCTGTCCCCCCCTGCTTCTCTCTCACTCTACACAGAATCTATATTAGAAAACCTTTTGCTTAGAAGGCCCACACAAGACCTTTGACCTCTGCCCTTTAGCAACCGCCCCCCGACCCTGACCTGGTTCTTGACGGGGGTCACCAGGCCCTTCTTGCGGTAGTCGATGGACTTGGGCAGCTTCTCCAGCTTGTCGTCGAAGGTGGCCGTGAAGGTCGGGTCTCTGTTGGCGGGCACCAGGAGACCCATCATCTTCTCAGACACCTCTTCTGATGTCTGGATGGGTGAGAGACAGAGATAGAGAGATACACAGAGAGAGAGACAGAGATAGAGAGATACACAGAGAGAGAGACAGAGAGAGAGACAGAGTGAGATTGGATTTGATCAGTGCAGTACTTCCTGCCCTTGACTACTAATGGAAGTCATTTAAGATGCTCGAGGTCTCCTCAGACTGTTGGTTAATGTGGCCTGGTATGCAAATGTGAAATATTTTCACAGCTGGGTATCTGGGGAAGGAAGGAAATGACAGGGGGGGGGGCATCGCTATATGCCTGCCTCACCGAATCAAGTAAACACAGCAACTGTAGCACCATTATTAGAATACCAAGTGTAATAGTATGAAAGTGTTGAAGGGGAACAGGCTTTGTACCATTGCATTGTGGGTAGTATATGCAAATGAACAATCATCTGATTATCTATCAAACTCCATCAAAGTCTGTCATTCTTTGTCATTGTTATGGATAAGGAATCTATAGATAGCGCATCTACCCACCACTTTTTTTTTTAAAAAGAATTAATTCGTCTCTGCAGCCCGGTGGCCAATGGTCCACAGCCCTCTATTGGTCCCCAGTCTGGTGGTTGAGAACCACTGTCTAGATTATGTACTGAACTTGGCTGTACATGCTGATAAATTAAGACATCTGTAAATGATCATTGTTATCAAATTCTGGAAATTTTAATTCTCCTAAGGTTACATTTAGAGATTAAGATTACAAAAAATCTCTAATTAAAACTTAAACTCATATTGTGATCAATTTTGGACATAATTGTGTATTCTGATACACAATAATATTCTACTAAATGTCAATTTTTATGTGTTTTATTTTGCATCTGTGTATATAGGACCCTCTCGAAAATGAGATGCCACATCTCAAGGGCCTACCCTGCCAATAAATACAAATTCAATAAATTCCAATTCAATGGAAGGTACAATAAAAACAATTTCTGAATTCTTTGGAAGACACAAGTTGCAATAAAGGCTTCTCTGAACAGCTGCTCGTGTTATTGAGCAGGGCGGTCCCTAAGAGTCTTCCCTTATATTATAAATAGCGCAGAACTAATAAAAGCCGATCTTATGTGTCTTCCACAAGGTTTCTCCCCGCAGGTCTGGGGTAGTCCTGCCTGCCCCTGATGAGGCCTCGAGGGCTTAGAGAAGAGACCCCTCAGACCTGGGCCCCTCACCAGGACTCCACAACACCCAGCTTCCTGTGGCCATTTTGTTGCTTTTAATTTGACTGAAACGCCTCTTGCCCCAGAACCCTCATCGATTCCTCCTCCTCGCCTTCATCTTCACACATTAGCAACCCTCGTAAAGATGACGGCGGACATGTAAATAACCCCCATAGCCTTGATGAAACTCGCTCCAAACCCGTACTGTAAAACAATAAAGACTAAAGACTTAAGACGCCATATTTCACCGGTGCTGTCTTCAACTCCCCGCCCCTCCACACACACACACACACACACACACACTCCGCCACACACAGGCGGGATGGGAAACACACCGTTTGTCATCATGACCGGTGCTGCTGACACATATATCACCAGGGGTTGATTCACTGCTGCCAGCCTCCGCATCCTGCTGGCTGTGGTGGCAACCAGGCCCCCGCAGCATCCGACAGCACCACCACCATCGCAAAAAACCCCAGATGGGTTCTGGGGCCGGTGGGGGGCCAGGCTCTCGCTTCACTCGTTTTTTTTTTATCAAGTCAAAAAGTGTATCGGTGACACACTTTTATTGGAGGATAGAGATTACTGGGTGGCAACACTGACCCAAAACACTGAGGGTCACCTCTATACACCTGGGGGGGGGGGGATTACAGAGAGACTACACTACAGAGCAGCAGACTGAGTGGTTACAGGAGGGTCATATCGCGGTGTGTGTGTGTGTGTGTGTGTGTGTGTGTGTGTGTGTGTGTGTGTGTGTGTGTGTGTGTGTGTGTGTGTGTGTGTGTGTGTGTGTGTGAGTGAGTGAGTGAGTGTGTGTTTGAGGTTAGTAGTGTGTGTCTGTGTGTGTGTGCGTGTGTGTGTGTGTGTGTGTGTGTGTGTGTGTGTGTGCGTGTCTGTGTGTGTGTGTGTGTGTGTGTGTGTGTGTGTGTGTGTGTGTGTGTGTGTGTGTGTGTGTGTGTGTGTGTATGACAGTGTGTTCTACTCACCATGTCTCCCATGTGGTTCATGCCCAGCTCGTAGGAGTGCATGCCCAGAGCGGCCTCCTCATTGTGGGCCGCGATCATACGGGCGTTCTTCTCCCAGATGGCCCTCCGGATCCCCTCCTCATCCTGGTGCCAGACAGAGTGGAAGACACAACACACACACACACACACACATGCACACACACACACGCACACACGCACACACACACACACACACGCACACACACACACAGAAATCAACAGGTTGCATATAAACTGATTTTCTTTCCACTGGTTCGATCCTTTGGCTCGTGGCTAAATGATTCTGGTGTAACTAACTGAAAAACTAATAAGCAAACACACAAACAGACTGACAGACTAACTCACGAATTAGCCATCTAAGTAACTGAATAAATAAATAACTGCTTAGTTTAACTAAACAAATGTCTAATTAAGTAATAATTAACAAACTAACTCACCAATAGATAACTAATACCAACTGCCCAACCCAGCTAACTACCTAACTAGCTAACTAACTACCCAACTCACTCCTAAAGGGAGACATTAAATGTTAATTTGGTCCATTTAATATCAACAGACACTGTTTTCTGTTCTAACCATGTTCCCTCTGACCAGGACAAACAGAATCATCACACTTATAATTATTCTATAATTACAGTCATTTTAAATAATCATAATTTGCTCACAACTTCCCACAGAGATGATTTCATCTGTCAGTCTGCAGTTTTACACTTCGCCTATTTAATGTGGCTGTTTACCATGATAACAGGTGATCATAATAGTTTAATCGCGTCAAACGGCGAATTTAATTAACACTGTTTCCCCTGCCCCGGTGTCCTCGTCTCAATCACATCACACACGCGCTTTGCAATATCTCCTGCTGGTGTATGCATGAGGTGGCATCAAAAGGGGGCTGGCTCTTGGGTTTCATCGGCAGGCGAACATCTGAGCGATGGGGGGGAAAGCAGATACCGAGGCCCCCGGCTGGACCTGGTTACTGCAGAGCAGAACAAACGCTAAGCGCTCCGCTCCGCTCGGAACCCCCTTCCGTGAACACAAGCGCGGCCAACATTGGCAGCGTGTGTCGTTTAATCTCCATCACACTAATGGAAAATGCTAAATCACGCCGAGAGAGAGAGAGAGAGAGAGAGAGAGCCGCTGGTTCTGTTACAGGGCTATCAGATCCAGTGGTAGAGTTACAGTTTGTTTGAAGAGGCCCCGCTCGGTTGCTCTATGGATATTTATAACTGATAAGTCCCCAGGTGATGGCTACAACTCTTGAGTGGCAGTGGGTCCTGGACAGAGCCTGTGGTTGTGTGTGTGTTACAACACGTGCACATGCATGCTGTGCAGTGTGCACACACACACACACACACACACACACACACACACACACACACACACACACACTCCCATGCAGGCGCCACAGACACACACACACATATAAACACAGACACGCCGATTCACACATGCGTGCTGAATACTAAACGCTGACCTCTGGAGAGGGAAGGGAACACACACAGACACACATACACACACATATACACACACATACACATACACATTTATGCTTACACACTCACACACACAACTGAGAGAAAAAAACACACAGGCACACACACATCTTCTTGTCTTCTAGACATAATGTTCTGTATACCCTTAAGCAGGCCGTGCTTCGCCACACGCACACACACACACGCACACACACACACACACACATTTAAGAGGAAGCTGTGTGTGTGTGTGTGTGTGTGTGTGTGTGTGTGTGTGTGTGTGTGTGTGTGTGTGTGTGTGTGTGTGTGTGTGTGTGCGTGTGCTAAATCAGAGAATTACACAATTGAGGACAACTGAAGCTCCAGTGAATGATGACTTAGTTTAACTGGGTCGTCGTCGGTTGGACAGGAGCAGTTGCAGCCAACCACCAGGGGAAGGGCTCTGCTTTGAACTGGGTTTCTGGTGGCTGGCACACACACACACACACACACACACACACACACACACACACACACACACACACACACACACACACACACTGGGGACTAACCACGTCCGCTCAAAGCAGAGACATTGATTGCTTTGGCTCAATGTCACCAATTTCAATTATTTCTTTTTTTTTATATGCAAGGGTTTATGATCTATACATGGAGTACCAAAAGGATATTTGCATATATTACTGTAATAGCTATATTATATGCAGTATAATCTATAGTTATATTGCTTTTTATTCTCCATTGACTGGTAGGCCTATGTGTTTACAGGCCAGTCTTGGCCTCTCCAAAATGGCGGTGATGTTGACGTACAATCCTAAAGCCAATGCATCCTCATCTCTGTGTTTCAAATCATTACTTCAGGAGTGTTTATGTTTGTTCTTCACACAGTGTTTGACTCAATGTTATTGCAATGTTAGTCAACTGTTACTACATTTGGACATAACAAACCCAAAATGTTCCTGTTTAGTGTATAGTTACAGTTGTATGTGTCTCTAAACGGAAGGAGCATTAAGAGGCATTACAGTAAGAAAATACAAATATGCAAAGAGAACAAACTGACACACTGAGGTCAGAACAGACAGACATACAGACAGCAGGCAGAGAGACAAACAGGCAGACATGAGGCTATACAGACAGTGAGATAGAATGACACACAGATAGTGAGTCAGACACACACATACACACGCGAGAGAAAGAGAGAGAGAGAGAGAGAGAGAGAGAGAGAGAGAGAGAGAGAGAGAGAGAGAGAGGGAGGGAGGGGTGTGTGCGTGACCCACAAAAAGAGATAGAACAAAGAGGAAAAAATAGAAATGTGGCATGAGGGCATAAAAGCAGATGTGTGCGCACACACACACACACACGCACACACACACAAACACACACACACACACACACACTGACCATGCGGTTGTATTCCCTGCGGTGTGTGGTCTTCCACTGGTCCCACTGGGCATCCAGAGTGACCTCGTCCAGCGGGTGACCCAGAGCCGGCGCCGCCAGCATCAACAGGCACACACACAGCAGCATTCTGGGAGGAGAACAGACACAGAGAACACTTTAATTACGCGATGAATGATAACGTTGCTTAACGATTACAGAATAAAATACGCTAAATCAAGCCACTGACCGGGCGATTCTAGGACTTGACCTTTACGGGGGGCTTAGCCAGCCTGGTTAATATAATAAACGTTTAGTTACATTTGCAATGGTTTATGTAGGCTACTAGCTATAGGGGAAAGGGGAACATCCAGATTGTTGATGATTTGAGAGGGTTGTATCTTATATGTCAGAGGAGAATTTGACGATCGGCCCCTTCGACTCCTTCCAGACACTGTTTCCAGTTAATTATTAGCCCCGCTAACAGTCTGGATGGTGAAGCCTAGATAAAAGTGGTTAGTTTAATTTTATAAAATACATGACCGGACCTTTTTTTCGGGGGGGGGGGGGGAGGCGGGGCGCTCAGATTAGAAACAGATCCTAGGGTCTTAAATCTGCACACATGCGCAATATATGCTTGCCTTGCACCTTTGACCAAAGCCGTGTGTGCGTCAAAGGAACGGATGCTGCGTGGAGGTGGTGTGGTTAGGGAGGGGAGGGGGTGTGGTTAGGGAGGGGAGGGGGGGATCTGAAGCAGCTTTTCATCTGTTTTGTGTTAAGTTTGACCAAATTCCTTGTCTACGTTTTACGTTTTCAAGTGCTATCTGCCTAACGCTATATATGTATAATATATATATTTTGGCTTTAGCCTACTTCGCACCAAGTGGTGCGCAAGTTAACCAGCAGACGGACTGCTAACCTACTTTCAGTGCACATTCCTGCGGCGGTGGATTTATGTCCAGTCCGCAAAAAAACCAAACTAGGCCACAAACTGTTTTTGGTCAGTTTCACTTTCACAGCACGAAGAACCGAGAACGAACGATTTACCAAATGCATGACGCAAACTAAACTTTGCGCGTCGACACGTCAGCTCTGACTTACCTCTGGCTGAGTTCAGGTCGGACGGGTGATCAGTGAACGAAGAGGTTGTTGGGGTCGAGTTGTTGCTGCTGCTGCTGTGCTGCCTGCTGGAGTGGTGCTCACTGGGTGACTTTATATGCGTGGATTTTGAGGAAGTCTGGGGATGGGAAAAAAGGAAAAAAGCAAAAAAGTTAGCCAGGAGGGTGAGAGGGGGGGTGTCCACATCTGGATGCGCTCACCAGATGACGCGAGGTGTCATGTTGCAGTCATGCTGTCTTGACGCCTATGTGTTTGTTTGTTTGTTTGTTTATTACTTAATTGTTGATGAACAAAATTGTTGATTGTTCATCATTATGTGCAATATTCTTAATATTCTTTATATCATGTGCAATACTTCCTCTTACCATTATTATTATTACCCTTTTATTACACTTCAATTATTGCCAAATTGTTTTTGCTGACTGAATATCTTATCTTATCTATATTTTTATACTTCTCCTAGGACTTAGACTTACTGTACATTTGTAAATCTATTTTTATTTTATTTTATTTGTATTATTCTACTGTTTATTTCTCTATTGTTTTATTCTATTGCTATGCAACCTGGCACAATAATTTCCTTCGGGATCAATAAAGTTCTATCTTATCTTATCTTATAAAAGAACATATAGATGCCTACTCAAATAAAACTTAAACATAGAGCTTTCATTAAACGTTTTTATTGTGGTGTGACGTGTGACGTGAGGATAAGATCCCACGCACACACGAGTCTTCACACACAAACACACACACACACACACACACACACACACACACACACACACACACACACACACACACAAAGCACGCTATTGGATCTCAGTCAGTTATTTTGAATTCATTGAAAACATGAAAATGATGAAAATATAAACATATATTGTAGGCTCCTGTTTTTCCCAGAAAACCCAAGGCTTAACAGACAAACAACCCCAAGAAAAACAAGTGTAGTCTGGTCTGGTATATAAAGGTTAAATGGATGAAAACAACATGGGCACATTGTGTTCTTTCGTAGAATTACCTCTCATCTAGGAAGAGCTTTCAGAGACCGAAAGGTAAAGTTTGTGGCTTTATTTGCCATTAATCCTGTGCAATCCACCATATCCCCATAGGGGCAGGACAATATAGGCCGACATAATGTATTCCATATCATGCGCATTAATGTAAATAACCAATGAGTAAATGCATCCGCTAATCCCACCAGGAGTTTGAAGGATGCTGCTGAAATTACCATATTATGTCATTTATTCATCTCGCTATTTATTTAACTACTTCCCTATTGCATTAGTCAACCGTCTGTGGTCTTTGTGTGTCAGGGCTGTGTGTGTGTGTGTGTGTGTGTGTAAAATATAAGTATATGTATGAACGTGTCTTATGACCACCCAGGATGTATAGTCACACGTCAATGCGCTGATGTCACCAGCTAAATGTGGGTACATGGCGTGCATGAGGCCTATACCTCATATTTCTCCTTTGGCGTTTTGCAACACGCATGTCAGAGATGTACACAATGTTTTCTGTTTTTGTACCCAGTTCTTGATGACGGCTACATCCAGTGCTACCGCAACGCTGCTTACATTAGCCCATTAAGTTGCTCGCATCGATAGCGTTACGATGTTGCTATTCAGCAGACACATCTTAAGCAATTTTTTCTGGTAATTTCTATTTTTAAATTCATTACCAGGTGGCATCTTGCTCACGAATGCCTACAGGTCGACTCTGTGGGCATTGGGGATCGAACCCAGTGCCTTTGGCTGGGAACATCCAAGCCATTGCTTCATCCATCCTACTCCCAGTTGAATTGGTTTATTTCACAATGTGTAATATGTGTAATATGTTCATGATATGAATTGATATTAGCATGCACATGCTTGATATTTTAGGGCCAAACGACAAATCATAAAGTACACGTGGTCTGTAAATAATACGTCTCATAATATAATACTTGCATAATATATATGCTTTTGTATAGAACTGACCTTTACTGGAACACACATAGCACAATGTTTTAGCACAAGAGGAGCTGTGTGTCATAAAGACGTTGAGTGCCATTCATTCAGACGAGCCAATCAACATGTGTGATTTTTTCAGCTTTCAGCTTTGCTGCGCTGTGGCAACTAACCTTCTGCAGGCAGATCAATACTGCCTGATGGGATAGTGGTACAGCGGCGTGCGTGTGTGTGTATGTGTGTGTGTGTGTGTGTGTGTGAGTGAGGAGGGAAGGTGTGTGTGTGTGTGTGTGTACTGGAGTTTATGGGATATTCCTCCGGATCCGGGGAGGCCTGGATCAGCACATTCCCGAAAGGTCAAGGACAGCTTGTGACGGCCCGGCCTTGCAGCCCACAGCGCCGATCGGCTCTCTGCTGCGCGTACACTCGTCAATAACCCCCCCGCTGTCCCTGAGAGCAGACGGAGAGAGAGGCACTCAACGCCGTGTGCGCTCCACCAGCCCAGTGTGTAACCAATGGGGGCGGGGGGGGGGGGGGGGGGGTGTAGGACTTTTACTTAAGCACACTATATACCTGAGAGCCAATTTAGCTAATGACACATGGATGATCACCAACCCACACCCAACCCCCCACCCTCCCCCCTCTCTCCCCTATACCTCATCCCCGTCCATCCATCAGCCCTCACTAAACCACTACCCTTCTCCCCTCCCTTCCACCCCTCTCTCTCTCTCTCTCTCTCTCTCTTCTCTCTCTCTCTCCACCAGGAGACCCACAACATCAACCTAAGAGGGTCGTGAACTCTGCGGCCCCCCTATCCACCCCCCCACCAGGTTTGTGTGTTTGATTAAAGAGGAGAGCTGGGCTTGGAGGACTTACACACTCCCATAACGCCACCACCCCCCCCACACACACACACACACACACACACACTCCCGTGAGGCAGTTATGGCGCGGATCGATGCCGCTGTTTTTAGCGGCAGCGTTATAAAGCGCTGTTCTTTATCTCTCCCTCGGTGTCCAGGATGCGTGCGTCCGTGGCGCTCTCCTAATTGCTGAGTAATCCAAATGCGGACGTATGGATGTGATTAGTGGCACTGTTGCTGGTGCCGGGGAATGGATTTTGTATTTGGAATGGATCCTTTATGGACGTGTGCAGGGGAACATGTCGCAGGAGACGATGAGCTTCTATATATGATCTACTGTCTTGTGTCCTTTCCTTCCTTCCTTCCTCTCTCTCCCTCTTGCTCCTTTCCTTCCTCTCTCTCTCTCTCTCTCTCCGTCCCTCCCCCTCCCTCCCTCCCTCCCTCTGACACCATTCAGCAGTTTCCTCTTCCTCTGCTCACCAGCAAATCCCCACTGCAAAAAATTGGAGGAAGTTCATTTGCCGGAAGCCCCCTACCCCCCAACACCTCTACTTCTGTCACATGATCACAAGGCTGACTCAGACCATCACGGGATGATTCTGTCCACCCGGAGCGGACAAGCAGAAGCAACAGCACAGCACTGCTGGGTTACAGGACCAACTCATAAATATTAAATCATTTAGCAGATGCTTCTCTCCAAAAGCAACAGAGAATTCAGACACCAGAGGCCAGTGGTTCCTCAGCTATTTTTCTGTTTGGGTTGGGTGACCCCATTTTTAGATTTTTGTGACTGCAACCTCTGCAACCTCTTACATTTGTGTGCATCTGCTTCCACACACAACTCCTTTCGACATCTGCACATAATATCCATGTCCCAGGCAAACAGACACGCATCACACCACACTTAGGCTCGCTGAGCAGGAGCTTGCTCATGGCAATGAATCAGGAGGCAGTCTGTTCGTATAAACACGACCTCTAGGAAACCTTTCCAATGAAAATGTATCATCAAATATCTATAGCTCATCAGGTGACCTCATGTGGGGTCCTGACCCCAAAGTTTAAGGGCACAATTGTAGACACATTGGGGATCGAACCCAGTGCCTTTCGTCATGGGAGTAGTGTACCCTATAGCTTACTAGACCACTCTACTTGACCACTCTGTCTCCCCCTGCAGTCCCTGCATGCAGGCGGCCCCCTCAATAAAGGCTTCCTGAATCCTATACAAGGTCACCTGACATTACGTAAGCCTAATGCAGAGGCACCTGCTGCCCTCTGGCCAAGGCCTTTGCAGATGAGGTATGTATTGTGAATTTACGGATCATCAAAGCGTATTATTGCTGCAGCGTGCAACCGTAATCCACTCATACCCCCCCCCCCCCCATCCATCCATCCATCCCCTCCCCACCAAACCCCCTGCACTGTCAATCAACCTCGGAGATGAAGAGGATTAAGAGACAACCCTGTGAACTATGCACACTTTCACTGACCAGTTCAGGGATTAAAGAATTAGACACCACTGGGGCTTTAAAAGCCATGTTTTGATTCAGACAGATTAGACGTCGCTAGGCTTTTTGTTGTTGTTGTTTTAAACCGAGTTTGTTTACTTCTTGTTGTTATTTACATCTGAGACGAGGCAAAGACATTGGCAAACTGGATTCATTTGCATTAGCTTGTCATTGATACTCGTTAACAAGTTTGCAATTTTGGTGGTTCAGAAGTTGACTTCATGATTAACTCACTCTGTAATGGAAAATGACTATATATATAGTATATATATAGTTCATTTTTTCATGAACTCTACGTGAACTAATGCTCCAGTACAATGGCACCATGGTGCCAGTCAAGGTCATATCCCTTTATCTGTGAGGAACCTTCTCTGTGGAGATAAGGTCCTCTCAGATGTCTTCTAGGGAGGAACATCTCCTCCTGTCACTGAGAGGGGCTCATCCTCCATGATCTCTGTGCAACCTCTGTTCGGGGCTCAACACCCTCCAACAGCCTTGACTGCCTGTTGAACGGTGGGATCCTTCAGCACTGAATGTAAATGTACGTTTGTTATTAACTTAATCTCACGTTATTTGGTCATTGATTGTCCCAGGATTTTCCACACAATTCACACACACGCATACACAAACACACACACACACACCACACATATATACACCCTCACAGAGCCTTGCTTCCATGTTTGTGTGAGTCATCTCGTCATCAGACAGACTCAATCAGCTGAGATGAATGGAGAATGCAACCAACATTTCAAGGTAACCAATATTTAAAGGTGAGCTGCAGTACTGTGCAATCACTGTCTGTAAAAATATACCTTCGTACCGTTAGGATGCTGCAGGCCAAACCTATAGGATGGGGACATGGGGCCTTCAATCTTTAACTTGAGTCGAGCAAACGTTTATTGATGTGGAAGACAAAAATCAATGGAAGGTTTTTCCAAATCCATGCCTG
>PIJE02000408.1:84298-86798 GCA_002895965.2 Coryphaenoides rupestris | reverse complement strand
AGTATATGAATACCGTGTTAATAACCAAGTGCGTGCAAGTCCTGTGGCTCATCACAACCAAAGTGTGTGTCCTTCTCCGAATTCAAGGTCAGAGAGCGTGGAGGTTCCGCGAAGCGTCGTGGAGGTCGGCACGGAGGGCCCACAGTGCATCAGTGTTGGGTGTCACCCTGCGTCTCTGATGTGCAACCAAACCCTCATCTCTGCGTTTACTTCTTCTTGCCACTGATGATTAATTCACACCCGCCTGCTGTTCGCTGATCAGAACCAGCGTCGATGCATCCATATTTTATGTCTAACGGCTTATGAGCAAACTAATTCAAGTGTAACCGACGGTAAGAGAGGAGAGTTATCGCTGTTGCTTGTCCCGCTGACCGCTGTGTGTGTGTGTGTATGTGTGTGTGCGTGTGTGTGTGTGTGTGTGTGTGTGTGTATGCGTGTGTGTGTGTGTGTGTGCGTGTGTGTGTATGCGTATCTGGGTTGAGCTTAGATAAAACAAGTTACGCTTTGTTAGGGGAAAATAAACTAAGTCCTATATCTCTCCCCCCCCCTCCTCCCCCTCCTCCCCCCTCCCCTCCTGCTTTCATCTTCTCCTTCAATTATGCAGCAGTTTTGTCTTCAAACTCAAGTGGCTCGTCATTGGAAAGAGAGACGCAATTACAATGTCGCTGTTAGTCGCTGCTGTGATGCTATAGCAGCCTGTAGCGCTGAGTCTGAGCCAGACTGCGAGGAACCGTGCAGCTTTGTCCTGCTTGGCTGCTTGGCCCACGAGGTTATTAGCTAAATATCACCAGTTGGAAAAACCTAAAAAAACGGGTCGACGATCCTGTGCAGTGAAGCATGCAGGGTCTGGTGGTTCGCTCATGCTTAATCCAATACACGGTATAAGCCTTCACTAACATTTGATTTATTTATTTATTTTTTATCTCAAATTGTATTTTATTTTATTCATAGAACCTTTCCATATATCATCAGGAGCAGGGTAAAGTAACTTCCTGTTCCTGTCGTTTTAACGTCAGGTGGGTTTTATTCATGTCTGTCGCAACACCAGCATGGTCAATGTCTATTTTACTGGACTACTGGTGCACTTCCAGACCTAAATCCAACGGAGCCATCATTAATGTTATGAGCTACACCTGTTGTTGTCCTGCTGGGAAAATGTGTGTTTGGTGGCTGTGTGTTAAGCAGCCCCCGGTCAGGCTGATCAGACTCTGGGGCTGCAGGGTGAGGCTGCACACCTTTGATGCATTAGCTAATCAATGCACCACAGGTTAAACCAGCCATCACCACACACACACACACACACACACACACACACACACACACACACACACACACACACACACACACACACACACACACACACACACACACACACACACACACACACACACACACACACACACACACACACACACACACACACACACACACACACACACACACACACACAGGAGAGAGAGAGCTGACACGTTAGGCATTGAACCATCTGCTCTGCCTGCATTATGTTTTCCAAACTCAGCAGTAAACCGCTGTCCTTGGTGTTGGAGGAGCCCAGTAGAGGTCACCTTAGTGGAGTGTGGCTGGGTCAACTGCTTCACATTTACTTATAGTGTATTTGACCCTATGAGAGGACTCCTTTCGATATATTTTGTTTACGAGCGAGAGACTGAGATGAAGGACGCTGTAAAGAGTAGCTCACAGCCTCAACAAGGTCATCACCAAGAGCAGGGCATTGCTCTCAATATGATACACAAACTGAATGACTGTCTCATGATTTATCATCATAGATTAGAAAGCTGTAGGCTAAAGGCTGTATCCTGATAGCCTATACTTGTTTAATTAATCAATATAGTTTTAAACTCATCTTTCATGAACATATATGTGTGTGTTATTAATGGGCTGTTGGGCTTTTGGACCATTGCCCATAATGCTACAAACAATACAAACACTTTACACACAACACACACAACCCTTGGCCTTCTGATGAATGGACCATGAAACATTTTTCTATTTCAATCCCCGGGACGATGATTCAGCAGTGGTGCCACTGTCTGTCACAAACAGACTGTGTGTGTGTGTGTGTGTGTGTCTGTGTCTGTGTCTGTGTCTGTGTCTGTGTGTGTGTGTGTGTGTGTGTGTGTGTGTGTGTGTGTGTGGTGTGTGTGTGTGTGCGTGCGTGTGTGTGTGTGATTTGAGCGGGTTTTTCCATGGTTTATTTTATGTTACAGCTATAGTAAGCAGGAGCCATTCAGTCCGAAGATTTGGCAAGTCCATATGCCTGTCTGTCTGTCTGTCTGTCTGTCTGTCTGTCCGCTTCATCCGACACACCGCCGACGTGGCTGTAGTGTAGCCTACTGTTCCGGCTGGACCTGCGCCAGCACTCACTCCCTCAGTAAAGCGGATAAACACACTTACACACACACGCACACACACACACACACGTACGATTCAGACTACACTGCGGCATGCACTGTATTCGCCATGCGGTCTCACGAAAGCC
>PIJE02000408.1:0-82565 GCA_002895965.2 Coryphaenoides rupestris | reverse complement strand
GTTTTAAGGAACCACACGTTGCTCACAAGTAAACTGATTTACTCCTATTTACATACTGTAGGCCCTATGTGTATGTATGTGTCTGTACTGATGTACTACTATTTACATAGTGTGTGTGTCTGTTTCAAAATCCTGAATGAGTGAATGTGTGACAACAATAGAAAGTGCGGACCTATGTTTTTAAACTGCGCCTCATCCGGATTAGAGTGACCGTAATACCCGCCCCCCCCCTTCCCCACCCCACCCCCCTTCCTTTTTGGACCATAGGCAGGTATTTAAACTATCTCTCTCTCTCTCTCAAAGTCTACGGCTATAATGAGGACATCGCAGCGTGTGTGACTGTGCCTCAGATCACAGAGCAACCTCAACAGATTGCCAAGGATTTGACGCATGGGACTCAGCCAAACGGGCCATTTTAATCAGAGGACTGTGGGTGCCCTCCAACCCCCCCCCCCCCCCCCCCCCCCCCCCCCACTCCCTCATTGCCCCCCTCCCCCACGCGCCTCACCCCTGTTTGGAAACAGCTTCACCTGCTCCATAATGGCAGGTGGTGTGTGATCTAAATGAATCCCGCTCATGGGGAAGGGAAATGTAATTTCTGTGTTGTCATGGAGGTAAACGCGTGTGCAGACTGGGTGGTGACTGAATAAATATTTGAATATGTTCCAGATGGGTGAGGCAGGCTTCTGGCAGACCCGCGGTGGTCCCATTAGAAGAAATGATCGTATTGTGTGATGATGGAGAATTATACTGCAGCACTGACCTTCTACCAACTGCAGTCCTACAGGAACGTCTTTGTGCGGGATTAAATGTGCTCACACACACACACATGCACACACACACACACACACACACACACACACACACACACACACACACACACACACACACACACACACACACACACACACACACACACACACACACACACACACACACACACACACACACACACAGACACACACTCATGTGCATAGACATAAGCATGCAAACACAATGCACACAGACTACCATGCACACACAACATACACACACACACACACACACACACACACACACACACACACACACACACACACACACACACACACACACACACACACACACACACACACACACACACACACACACACACAGATGCACTAACAACAACTTATAAAATACAAGTGATGTGACATTACATCATTCATTTTCCTGAAACAATTATTGTGTCAGTTCAACTCCATCATAAGTTCATGTGTTCATATGTGGCTCCATCATTGTATTGCACCTCGCTGCATTGTGACCTGTGTTCTCACCACTGTTGTTCACCACATCCACCCCCGGGGGCAGCGAAGAGTGTTGCTGAATGGCTGTAGCTAGCTGGGGTCCATGCCTTATTCATGGCTCTTTTCTTCATGTTTTATGTTTCCTCCTTCATTCCTCGTCATTCACATTCTTTATTCATGCGCTTTGTGGTCACACAGCATTTTGTGTCGTGTTTATGTTTGATTATCGTTGATTACATGCAGGTTTTGTGTGCGTTTGCGCAGCTCACTGAGGCAACATGAGAGTACACACGTTTCCCGTCTGCAAAATGGCGGGCGTAGTTTAATTGGTCTGAAGCTCACTGGTACATTTGAAGACAAAAAGAAGAAGAAGAAGAATAATACAGGTCAGCCAGATCTATAAATGGATGCTTCCGGAGTTAGGAGGACACATTATGTTTGTAAATGTGTTGGCACAGTGGAAAGAAAGAAAACATAAAATACATCATATTCTTAGAGCCTGCCTGCCTGCGGTATGCCGCAGTATACTGCTGACACCTGAAAGCACACAGAACAGGTGGACGAGTCGCCCGTAGAGTCTCTCTCTCTCTCTCTCTCTCTCTCAGGACATGAGTTGTTGGAGCCCTGGTTCGCCTACTCCCACACACCATCATCATTTTCATCATCTTCTTCATCTTCATCATCCTCGTAGTCCTCACGTGTGAACCGACCTGCTTCTGTCCATCACATTCGGTACCAGTCAAAAATAGAAGTATTCCAATTGACTTCTATTTCTGTAGTAGTAGTAATTGTAGTAGTAGTAGGAGTAGTAGCAGGAGCAGTAGTTCTAGAAGTAGTAGTAGTAGTAGTAGTAGTAGTACTAGTAGTAGTAGTAGTAGTAGTCGGAGTTGTTGTAGTAGTATTAGTAATAGTAGTAGATAGATAAGATAAGTTAGATCAAACTTTATTGATCCTGAAGGAAATTCTTGTGCCAGAGGTTGCATCGCAATAGAATAAAAACATAATAACAACAACAACAATAATAATAATAACAATAGTAGTAGTAGTAGCAGCAGCTACTACTACTACTACTAGTAGCAGCAGCTACTACTACTACTACTACTAGCAGCTACTACTACTACTACTAGTAGCAGCAGCTACTACTACTACTACTAGTAGCAGCAGCAGCTACTACTACTAGTAGCAGCAGCAGCTACTACTACTAGTAGCAGCTACTACTAACTACTAGTAGCAGCTACTACTACTAGTAAGTAGGTAGCTAACTACTACTAGTAGTAGTAGCAGCAGCTACTACTACTTAGTAGTAGCAGCAGCTACTACTACTACTACTACTACTACTACTACTACTACTAGTAGTAGCAGCAGCAGCTACTACTAGTAGTAGCAGCAGCTACTACTAGTAGTAGCAGCAGCAGCTACTAGTAGTAGTAGTAATACTAGTGGTAATACTAGTTGTAGTTATGTTAGTAGCAGTTTACTGGTTAATTGGTTGTAACCAATGAAAATGGTAAATGGACTGCATTTATATAGCGCTTTTATCCAAAGCGCTTTACAGTGGCCTCACATTCACCCATTCATACACCGACGGCGGTGCCAACCATGCAAGGTAACAACCAACACGTCAAGGAGCATTAGGGTTAGGAGTCTTGCTCAGGGGACACCACGACACTTAGCTAGGTGGAGCTCGGGGATCGAAACCAGCAACCTTCCAGTTGGCAGACAACCACTCTACCTCCTGAGCTACTGCCGCCCCCCATTAATGAATGAACAAGAGTTCATTGGCAGTGTGTTGTTGTGTTGATGGCTGGCCAGGTGTCAGCTGGTATTTGAAGGACAATGAGAGGAGCCCAGATGTCACTAAATCTTAGCATTGTCCAATGTGTCTTCAGTGTTGAGTCTCTGGAATATTTTGGAACAATCATAAATGTATTATCAGCTGGAAGGAAGTGGACAATGTATTGTTGTTGACCTGTAGTACTGATAGTTATAGCATCAGTATTAGTAGTATTAGCCTTTATGGGTAAAACAATTGCATAGTCTCTCTCTGCTACAGCACCTCAGAGTCCCAACAGATTCCTCTGAAGGGAATGAGGTCAGTTTCAACTGTGAAAGTAACTTTGATTTGAAAGGCGAATGCCCAAACAGGTGGTGTTGAAAGCACGCTTGATGTCCATTTTGTTTCATCTACCGTGGCCCTCTGGACGTCACCATCACCGCTTTGTGTGACTGTGTGAGAGAGAGTGTGTGTGTGTGTGTGTGTGTGTTTTGTGTGTGTGTGTGTGTGTGTTTTCTCCTGTTTCCCCCCTCTGTCTTTGTCCATGCGAGGTGTTACCACAGAGCACTATTTAGCAGATTACCAGCCAGGCCAGGCCGGTAAGTGTGTCAGCTGGTGTGGGGAGAGGAGGGGATTATGCGGGGCAACTACTACACCCAAAACCGGATTCAGTTCCTCCGTGACAAAAACCCAGCTGACTGTTGATCGGTTGAAAATCACAGCGACACAGATCTTCTATCAGTTTCTATTGTGGCTTGAATTTTCACTCAGCGGTGATCGTATCACTTGAACTAAAATGAGAATCCATAGCTCCATAGATGTAGCAGTAGGGTCAGGATCAAGTTTAGTGATTATGGGTTTCAAAAGGTTCTGGGTTGGAACCCCCGTGTCCGCGGTTGTACCTGTAGGACCTACCCTATGCTACGCTCCTCAGATGTACTTCACAGTCGTTCCCTTTGAACAGAAAGTGTCTGCTAAATAGTAAAACAGCAGCGTTCTGATGGTTGTCCCAGTTTGGGGGCGCGAGGCAATCAAAGAGACTGTGTTATGTCTGAATCTCACAGAGGCCCGGGCAGCTCTCGTGTACGCGTCGAAATACAAGGAGCGGCCCACCACCACCACCACCACCACCACCACCACCAACAGCGCAGGGACCCCCTTCCTGCTTCCTCACATTCAACCAACCACTGTTTGAACCCCCATTAATTTCTGACCCCCCCCCCCCCCCCCCCCACTGTATCAGCCGCCGTAAGATGAGACGACCTAATTTGTCACGTTGCGTCGGCGCTGCGGTGTCGAGACCAAATCCCTTCGCTCATTTATGAGCGCTATTATTAATGTAGCAGACGCTTTTACAGGCTCATCGCACTGTGCCTCTGCTGCTGCCGCCGCCGTGCTGGGGGCTGGGGCGCGTGCGGGTGTGTGTGTGGGTGTGTGTGTGTGTGTGTGTGTGTGTGTGTGTGTGTGTGTGTGGGTGTGTGTGTGTAGCGGGTGGGCAGAGGGGGTGGGGGGCGGGGGTGGGGGGGGGTGGGGAGGAGGGGGTACACCTGACATGAAGTCGCGGGGTGCAGCGGAGTTATTTGACGGGGACCGTCACTGCGACCCACTTCTGTCACCGGGCCGACACTGATAGACTCAGTCTGACACCCGACCCCCAAATCAATCTGTGTATTCGTCTTGTCTGTGTGCGTCTTACTTACCGCCTGTCTGCTGTCTGTCTGTGTCTCTGTTCTGTGTGTCTGTCTGTCTGTCTGGTCTCTCTCTCGCTATCTCCCTTCCTCACATTGTTTGCTTCCTCTCCACCATACAGGCTTGTATACACACACCACACACGTTTACACAAACCATTACACATAATATAACTTACATCTATACAGCATTTGTCAACAACAACAGCAACTTCTTCATCCTGATCCTAAAACGAGCTGAAACATCAACCCCCTTCCCCATTGTTGTTGCCCAGTTTCGAGTGGTCATCTACCCGTGGCTGGAGTTCGGGTTCTGGTTCAGGTTCGGGTTCTGGATTGTCTGTAGCAAAGCAGCGAGCTCGGGAATCAATGTGACCCAAGGCAGTATCACTCGGAAATGATTCAAAGTTTATTCAGATACACAGAGCATATATACGTTTGGGGATGGAAAAAACAGAGGAGCATTTACATGTAGACACACCCCCTCCCCTCAGACGACCATTCAGGGAGCAAGGACAACAAAGACCTTACATGGAGACCCTTCCGTCCCCGCCCCCCAGACAGCCATCCAGAGAAGCAAGGACAGCAAGGTCTCACGTTGACCTCCCATTCCCACCAACGACAGGCAAGGTCTCATGTTGACCTCCCATTCCCACCTGTCAGACAGCCAGTCCCTACAAAAAAGGCCCCACGTTCCCACGTTCGACGACAACGACACTCAAGGACAACAACACCAGTGAGTGTATCTCAGAGGCCTCCCAGGGCCAACAGATAAGAGTGAGGCTAACTAGTCACGTGGGCCAAACAGCTAACTAGTCACATAGGCACACGGCAGAGTGGAAAGTTACTGGCCCACAATATTAATACATCCACAACTCCCAACACCCATAGACACACAAACAGAATGAAGCAAAACATAACAACACAACACAAACACCCCACCAACCGTTTCAGCTGACGGGAAGTCTCTCAGGCTCGGAGACTCAACAATCGACTATAATCACGTCTCACACAGACTGGCAGCTTCCAGCTACACCCCTCTCCCACCACCACCACCACCACCACTGCATCACACTTGCCAAATTAAAATATCCAATCAGGAACCCCCCCCCCCTCCCCAGTCAATCCTTCCACCACCACCTCCTCCACCAGTGCCGGTGCAGTAACTGCACCCATAGGTCAAGCTGCACAGAGACGCTGCAGAGAGAGGCAGCAAGTGCTTGTGTACTGCTTGTGTGGTGGGTGGCGTGCAGGCGTACGTTGTGCACACACACACACACACACACACACACACACAGACACACACACACACACACACAAATACATGCATGCATAGACCCTCAGACACATGTGATCCTCAGTGTTGTTCCAGTTGCCTTCATTGGGGATTCCGTCCAGGAATAGAACACGAGACGTCCAGCTGGATGCTGAGCTCTGTGTCGGATGGCTACGTCTGCTCGAGCTCGTCAACCACCTCAAAAACACCCCACTAAAGACTCCCCGGGGCGACATGGAGTTCAGCGACAGCACGCGTCTGCCGTGTTCCACGCGTGTGCTTGCCGTGTAAAACATCCCGCACCTCTCGAATCGCTTATGGACGTCTGTGTTCTCTTCTTGGCGTGAGGTCTCGCTTGTCAGTAAGTGCAAACTGCCTGTTATCGGCTCTTCCATTGAACCGCATGCTGCTAAATGTCAGATAAGGTTCTGCTTAAAACTTGGGGTGAGCTTCGGGCGACTTCCATCTGAAAGATAATACAACAGCTATAAATATAACGGAACCAAAAGCGAGGAGTTGAAAGCTTCATCTGAAATGACATTTCCTCCTCTGTGGTTCAATTGAGGATAAGAAGTGTTGGAAGCTTCCAGATCTCCTCAGTACTCAGGACCAACGGGCGATTGGGAAGAGTTGGGTGAATGGAGACGGTTTTTTTGAGTGTGTGTTGAACAAAAATTCAACACATCCCATTTCCCTCCCTCGTCTATCCAAATCTACCGCTTTGTGTGTTTGAATCTCAAATTCCCAACGTTACCGTTCGGGTTTGAGTCGTGGTTTATGTGGCGTTGTAGTACACTGGATGTGTTTTTGTATGGTTGGCAGGTGAACAAAGTCTGGGAAGATAAAAGGCTGAGGCAGTAGTAGCTTTAGTCCTGAACACACACACACACACACACACACACACACACACACACACACACACACACTGCCGCGCTCTGCCAAGGAGAGATTGTCTGAGCCAAGGTTACGTCCGAGCGGCTTCAATAATGCTGTTTATGTTCAGCATTGTGGGCGGGCAGTTAGGTAAGAGATTGACACGGCTTGGATTTGGACCAGTAGATGAGTTTTCTTTTACTGTGGCATCAAACCACAACCGAACCAAACGTGCGGAATCTTCCGGCGGTAAGGAGAGACTCGAAGCAGCCGACAGCCCGCTCCATAGGGCAGCGTGTTTGGCGTACACGCGGCCTGACTGTGTTTGTGGTATACAGCGCGATGAATATTTATGCCACACGCTGGGGCCGTGAGCTACGTCTAAGGATGAGCTGTGTAATAAAGACAAGGTCAAATAAGCAGCCACTGCGCTGAGAGTGGGCGAGCAGGGAGAACGGGGATAGATATTAGATGAACAGCATCCCGGAGGAGGAGGAGGAGGGGGTTTCAGAGGTTCAGAGTTATTGCGCTGCAGCGTCCAAGACTTATTGTCTCCGAAAAACAGAAGTACAATCCTGCATTTTGGTGTAATATCCCAAAAAAACAAACGGGCAGAGGTGGTGGGGGGCGGGGGTGGGGGGGGGTGGGGAGGAGGGGGTACACCTGACATGAAGTCGCGGGGTGCAGCGGAGTTATTTGACGGGGGACCGTCACTGCGACCCACTTCTGTCACCGGGCCGACACTGATAGACTCAGTCTGACACCCGACCCCCCAAATCAATCTGTGTATTCGTCTTGTCTGTGTGCGTCTTACTTACCGCCTGTCTGTCTGTCTGTCTGTGTCTCTGTCTGTGTGTCTGTCTGTCTGTCTGTCTCTCTCTCGCTATCTCCCTTCCTCACATTGTTGCTTCCTCTCCACCATACAGGCTTGTATACACACACCACACACGTTTACACAAACCATTACACATAATATAACTTACATCTATACAGCATTTGTCAACAACAACAGCAACTTCTTCATCCTGATCCTAAAACGAGCTGAAACATCAACCCCCTTCCCCATTGTTGTGCGCAGTTTCGAGTGGTCATCTACCCGTGGCTGGAGTTCGGGTTCTGGTTCAGGTTCGGGTTCTGGATTGTCTGTAGCAAAGCAGCGAGCTCGGGAATCAATGTGACCCAAGGCAGTATCACTCGGAATGATTCAAAGTTTATTCAGATACACAGAGCATATATACGTTTTGGGATGGAAAAAACAGAGGAGCATTTACATGTAGACACACCCCCCTCCCCTCAGACGACCATTCAGGGAGCAAGGACAACAAGACCTTACATGGAGACCCTTCCGTCCCCACCCCCCAGACAGCCAATCCAGAGAAGCAAGGACAGCAAGGTCTCACGTTGACCTCCCATTCCCACCAACGACAGCAAGGTCTCATGTTGACCTCCCATTCCCACCTGTCAGACAGCCAGTCCCTACAAAAGTAGGCCCCACGTTCCCACGTTCGACGACAACGACACTCAAGGACAACAACACCAGTGAGTGTATCTCAGAGGCCTCCCAGGGCCAACAGATAAGAATGAGGCTAACTAGTCACGTAGGCCAAACAGCTAACTAGTCACATAGGCCACACGGCAGAGTGGAAAGTTACTGGCCCACAATATTAATACATCCACAACTCCCAACACCCATAAACACACAAACAGAATGAAGCAAAACATAACAACACAACACAAACACCCCACCAACCGTTTCAGCTGACGGGAAGTCTCTCAGGCTCACAAACAGAATGAAGCAAAACATAACAACACAACACAAACATGCCACACTGCCATCTCACACAGACTGGCAGCTTCCAGCTACACCCCTCTCCCACCACCACCACCACCACCACTGCATCACACTTGCCAAATTAAAATATCCAATCAGGAACCCCCCCCCTCTCCCCAGTCAATCCTTCCACCACCACCTCCTCCACCAGTGCCGGTGCAGTAACTGCACCCATAGGTCAAGCTGCACAGAGACGCTGCAGAGAGAGGCAGCAAGTGCTTGTGTACTGCTTGTGTGGTGGGTTGCGTGCAGGCATACGTTGTGCACACACACACACACACACACACACACACAGACACACACACACACACACAAACATGCGTGTGTGTGTGTGTGTGTGTGGAGTTGAGCGTTGCATTGCTGCATGTGTGTGTGTGTGTGTATTTGGTGGTTGCCACGTGTGTGTTGTGTATGTGTGTGCTGCATGTGCTGTGATGCATGTGTGGTGCTGTCGTGTGTGTGATGTGCTGTGTGGTGTGTTGGTGGGAATACCTCTGTGTGTGTGTGTGTCAACCAGCATTCATAGCGTCAGCAAAGCAAGGACCTCTATTCTCCCCGGCTTAGTTTTGGTCGAGAGAGCACGAACTGCTTCCCATTTCGAACATCCTGTGAATGTCTGACTTTATTATCAGAAGGAGACAAGAACATGGGTGCTTTTTAATGTTTGTCTATTTGGATATATTTGTCTGTTCTATTTGTCCTCGATGATTGCTTTTCTGAAATTCAAACACAACTTGGTTGATCGTTGATTAGGATTTTCATTTTGATGCTCTCTTCTCTCTTGCTTATGACAAAAACACAACCAATTATGGGCCAACTGGGATCGTAATTTTTTTTTATATTTCAACTATTATTTACTCATCACTCACGTTTCCAGATGACTTTTGATTATAGCACTCTGTGAGGACTTGTCCTTTCAACCAAACCATAGGTGAATTTCTAATTTCATTGATTTATTTACTTTTAGAAAGAAATGGAGCAGTCCATGTTGCATGTTAATTGTATTCATTTAAAACAAATATAAAAACTGCTACTAAATACTAACTATCTAACTATCTCTTTTATCTAATCCGCCGTCTTAACACGTCTTAACACTCCGCCGTCAACCATCTTCAGGCCACCGCAGGCTTATCTGCATTTGCACCACAAAGTCACCATCACTCACTGAGCTGAACTTCACAATTATTTTTTTCTATATATTCATGTATATATTTGTCTGGTCTATTTGTGCATTGATGAACAGACAGGGGGGGCGGTGGAGTGAGACAGGAGAGAGAGAGAGAGGGAATCTCTCTGTGGTTTGGGCACCGGTAGCCACTGAATGAAGCCATGGAATGTATTCTTTGGTAATCAGTTAAGTAGGGATTTTGTTGTCCTCAGCACACAGAGACCAAGTCAAGTATCAGCTGGGAGCTCTGCTGGGTGATTGATGCTTCCAATGCCCACCTGCCGCCGTGTCCCCCGCGGCATCCGCCTTATGAAATCTCTTACACTGCTTGGCCACAGACGTGTTCTTTGGAAAGGTCGCACACTTAAGCGGTAATCCAAAAGCCACCGAGTTCCCTGTTTATTTGACTTTAATTGATATCGCTCTTTCTCCGCCTGTCTCTGTTTCTCCCTCTCTCTCTCTCTCTGTCTCTCTCTCTCTCTGTCTCTCCCCCCCCCCCCCCCCCCCGGTCTTTAGCTCTCTCGCTTGCCGACAGGCCCTGCGGTAAGACCATGGTAGCAGCGGATGTGCATCTCTACGGTGTACTTCACTCAAACCTGGTTCCAACTTGACTGACTGTGGTTATGAAAATCCGCACCCCCGCATTACAACGGTAGGTTTGTCGCAAGGGGTAAACAGAAATTAAATGTACACATTTAACATACATCTACACATTGCTGTTAAGGGCCTCTTACAGTAAAATATACATTATGTCACTTTTTCACTGCGACCATTCATTCTGTTTAAAATGTTGTTCATTTTAGTTTTGAGTGAATAACTCAGCCTGGAATTTTTCTTCTCTAAGTAAATTTTTTTCTGTGATGAACAAAAATAGGCTGTTGTTACGTGACAAGGCCTGATTGGCCCATTGTTTTACCAAGCGGATGGTTCCTTGTATTATTATTTCACAATGCTTCAAATAATTTAGAAAGAGAGCGAGAGTAAGAGACAGAATAAAAGCTGAGTCACAAGCTAAGTGGATGCTAAATATGTATACATACAAGGACTCATGTCTCACTCCGGCGTCTCCTCCTCAGGAAGGCAGCAAGATGTTGGTGGGGTCCGGCGTCCGGTGGGGGGCATCGTGGAGCATGGTCCTGCTGCTCCAGTTCGGTGGTCTTGCAGTTTTGGCTCGTGGCTCGGGCTGTCCGCCGCGGTGTGTGTGTCGACCAGACACCACTGAGGTCAACTGCTCTGGAAGATATCTGACGTCGGCACCAGAGGGGGTTCCCAGCGATGCCCGACGGCTGGATTTATCCAGCAATAAGATCAAGACCCTGGGGCGGCGGCAGTTCTATGGCCTCCAACAGCTTCAAGAGTTGAACCTCAGTGATAACGTCCTCTCCATGATTGAGGTGGAGGCCTTCCAGGGGCTGCACAGCCTCAGGACTCTAAACGTGAAGAACAACCGGCTCAAGATCATCCCTGTGGGGGTGTTCTCAGGCCTGTCCAACCTGCGCTTTCTGGACCTCAGCGAGAACGAGATCCTGGTCTTCCTGGACTACACCTTCAGGGAAACGGTGAATCTGCAGGTCCTGGAGGCGGGCGAGAACGACCTGGTGTTCATCTCCCAGAGGGCCTTTGTGGGCCTGCAGAACCTGCAGGAGCTCAACGTGGACCGCAGCAATCTGACCTCCATCCCCACCGAGGCGCTGTCCCAGCTCCAGAGCCTGACCCACCTACGCCTGCTGCGCCTCACCATCTCCATGCTGGCCAACAACGCTTTCCGCCGCCTCCACCGTCTCCGCAGCCTGCAGATCTCCTACTGGCCGGCGCTGGACACCCTGGCCAGCAACAGCCTGATCGGCCTCAACCTCACCTCGCTGGTCATCAGCAACTGCAACCTCAGCGCCGTCCCTTACTCCGCACTCCGACACCTGGTCTATCTGCGCCTCCTGGACCTGTCCTACAACCCCATCACCGCCATCCAGGGCAACCTGCTCGGGGACCTATTGAGGCTCCAGGAGCTGCATCTAGCGGGGGGGTGTCTCCTACGAATAGAGCCCGGGGCCTTCAGGGGACTGGCCTACTTCCGCATGCTCAACGTGACATCCAATCAGCTCAGCACCTTGGAGGAGAGTGCCTTCCACTCGGTGGGTAACCTGCAGGTGCTGAGGCTGGACGGCAACCCCCTGGCGTGTGACTGCCGGCTGCTGTGGGTTGTGCGGCGGCGGTTGAGACTAAACTTTGATGGACGGCAGCCCACATGTTTGTCCCCTGAGGCGGTTCGGCAGCGGGAGTTCAGGGACTTCTCGGAGAAGGAGCTGCCCAAGATGTTCACCTGTCGGCCTGCCCGGATCGCCGACCGCAGGCCGCAGGAATCCCAAGTGGAGGAGGGCACCACGGTGCTCTTCACCTGCCGGGCGTACGGGGACCCGGCCCCGGCCATCACCTGGGTCTCCCCGCACAAGACTGTGCTGGCCTCCACGGGGCGCATCAGGGTGCTGTCCAACGGCAGCCTGGAGGTGCGCTTCGCCCAGGCCCAAGACAGCGGCGCGTACCGGTGCGTGGCGGGGAACGCGGCCGGGAACGAAACCCTGAGCGTCAACCTGCAGGTGAAGGGCTTCTCCCGCAACCGCACGCTCAGCCTCTACTCGGAGGAGGTCGGCGGGGAGACTCCGTACTCCCCGTCCACCACCACCAACTCCTCGGCGCAGATGGCCAAGCCGTACCCGTTTGACGCCAAGACGCTGGTCATCGCCACCACCATGGGCTTCCTGTCCTTCCTCAGCTCCGTGGCCATCTGCTTCGTGTTCATGTTCTTCTGGAGCCAGAGCAAAGGGCAGATCAAGCACACCGCCACCATCGACTTTGTGCCTCGCTCCTCCATGGGCGGGGGAGGGGACGGCGGCGACGGTGGCCGGTTCACCATGAAGCTGATCTGAGGGATAGGGTATCGGGGGGCGGGGATTCCATGAGTGCGGCTTCTCCGGGAACTACAGGAGCTCCGGAGGGACATTTGGGGCCACCGAGCTCGAGAAGGCTGCGGGCTCCCATCAATAGCGCAAATCAAAAGCAATTGGAGTCAAATTTGCAGTGCACACTTGTGGCTGACTGAAGATCACTTTATGAGAAATGCAATTAACAGTGGATATGTGGGAGCAGGTCTGTCTCATGTTTGCTGTGCATTTAATTGATCTTTACTCATGACAATTATAGAAATATCCCCTTAACTGTCGCATGTAGTATTTAATAAGAGAAGCAATGGTGTCTTTGTGGATTTTGGGAGCATCAGATGTGTTGCATGGCAATTTCTGTTTAACTTTAGCGTTGAAAACAAATACAATTAAACAACCTGCACAGCCTAATCATATACATATCCAGTGTTGATTCATCGGCTTTGTTTAACAAGTGCTTCTCGCTTGATGGCCCAAACTGTCGACCTGCCGAGGTCGAGGAAGTGCGCCGACCCTTTGACCCGAGGGTCACACTCTTTCTGCCTAAGCCACGCTCGGATCACTTCAGACGCCGTCCAGTCAGCACTCAGGCACCCGCTCACCAGGAGACGTTGATTGATAATGACATTGATGGGAGACCATATCACGGCTGTTGCCAATTTACATTTGGATAACTGTGTTATAGACTTGCCATGGTTATTTGAATGATAATTTGGAGATATGCATCTTGATAATATGTATTGACACTCGTAAGTGATGGCATACTGCAAAGTATGCCATCACTTACTCACTTAAGTATATCCTTGTATATAAAAATCCATTCAGTCTAATTTCGGAGGTTACACATTTCATAATTCAAGCAGTTTTTTAACAATGATTTCAACCACTTTCCACCTTTTTTTAAAAGGCCTTTAGAACGTGAAACAAATTACGAGGATTTCTTTTTTTATGTTATGCGCTCTTAATACAATCTTGTTTTTTTACGTGCAGATGTGCGAGTCGGCCTACCGTATAAAAAGCAGCACTACCACAAACAAATGTGCCTGAACAACACTATCGTCGTCACGTAAGCATTTCTATCGCATGTATGTCAGGGTCACCTGTCAAGGGCGTTTTTTATACAAGGGGTTTTATTCTCTCCATTTGTCCAACTCTGAGGATTATTAATCCACACGTACGTGACGTCGACTGTCTGTCTGGACGAAAGCAAAGGTGTGGATAAAGAAAACAGAACAGAACAATAAGAATGCTATTAAACACTGTAGAAATGTTTCTGTTTTTCTTTTGCTATTTTCTTCTATTTTTAAGTTATTGCTTGATTCTTTTTTTTCATTTAAAAAAAACATTAAATGCTTGTATTTCAACTGCCTCGTGTGTATGTTATGAAAAGGGAAAAAAGAAAAGTGGTGGATTCAACAGCCTCCTTATGGGCTTGGTTTGAAATGACATTAACGACTGATTTGGCATCAAACAGATGCATTATTGCATAACTGAAATTCAGCTCTCTTACTGTAACTCCTTCGACTGGGCGACCTGGACCTTGACAGAGCAGAGGGGGGGGGGGGTGGGTGGGGGTGGGGGGGGGGGGGGGGGGAGGGAGGAGAGGATGAGGGGAGGGAAAGGGGGTGGGAGGGGGAGCTGGGGAGCTGGGGGGAGAGGAGGAGAGGAGGAGAAGGAGAGGAGGGGAGAGGAGGATAGAAGCAGTGTGGAGTGTGAGTGGTGGGAGGGAGAGAGAGAGAGAGAGAGAGAGAGAGAGAGAGAGAGAGAGAGAGAGGGAAGGCAAGGAGGAGGCCTTGTTCCACTGGGGGAAAGTTGGTAGTTTGTATTCCCGGTGCCGCCACTACAGGTGAGGGCAGACATCTTTTCTCTGCGCAGGCCATACAGACCCATTCAACATTAAACACATGAACGACATACACATCAAATATAATAATATCCGGAAAGAAAATCTTATCCTCTGACACCATGAGGCCACTGCCAACGGGGACGCAAAGTGCAAGAAAACAAATAATTACACTAAAGACAACAAGGTGCTCATGAGTTATATATTCTGAACCCCGTGTGGGAAAACAGAGGTCAAATGATTCACGTTGTATTCGTAATAATATGAGAGATTTAAATCTGCAGGTGCAGCCTAATTTAAATCATGACAATGCCTCCACTTAGAATGGAATATAAATATAGAAGCAGCTGCGCTATATATGAATCTTCTACTGCAGTGAACTCTTGCTACAGGGCCTGGGTGCTAGACATAACACAAGTCAGTACAGGGCATTCTAACAGTACTCACTGTCATACATAATAATACAGTTATTAATGTATGTTATGTATGGGGTTCTCCTGATATAACGGGCTTGGGACAAATCTAACTCCATTCAATGGGCACAAAATCAACCCCTCTCATTTTCTCTCCCAGTTTCCCATAATAACCAGAAAATAAATAGACGAACACAAGTAATAGTATTTTCTTTATGCTCATTAGACATCCAGGCCAAACGTAGACAAAAAGTAAAATATCACAACTAATCCTATGAGAAATAATCTTAATATTTAACTTAAATAAAATAAAGCTTCAAATATAATCGCTACTTCTTTTTTTAACACCAGGTGGTGCTATAACTCTATACTACAGAGTCTCCGTTTCATGTATCAGACAAACATATTCTAATGTGCATTACTAGTCATTTAAAAATACATTAGCAAATTGTTAGTATTCTGCATTCATTCACTGCGTTTGAAAATGATCTGCAAAGATTCAATACAATACATACATCAATATAGATAAGATATTGCGTTCATTTTCCATTTTCCTATTTCCTAGTCTCTCTCTCTCATTATGTAAATCTCTCTCTTTCTCTCTCTCTCTCTCTCTCTCTCTCTCTCTCTCTCATTATGTCAATCTCTCTCTCTATCTTCTCTCTCTCTCTCTCTCTCTCTCTCTCTCTTTCTCTCTCTATGTCTGTGTGACTTCATTGCATGATCTCATCGATGGCTCTTTGTTATTGTCCACTAGGCCATCTCTATCGTTTAAAAGGATGGATAAATAATGTAAACAATAAATAATAAATAATAAAACATTGATTTTCTCCTTAAATGTGTCACAATGATGCTTCTGTTTATTCATACGAGTATAGCTCCTCTTTATAGCGTCGTATCTGCTCTATACATGTAGCGCCAATTATGCAAATATGGGCAACTAGGATACCATTTGTAATAATACCATAAATAAATAACATCTGTCCTTTCCAGTTGCTTTATGAGTGCAGACGCAAGACGTAAGCCCATACACATCTGTTGAGTAAAATGTGCACAGCCCCCGATTTGTGGAGATTGGTATTGGTAGCCTCCTCGTCTAATCACTCCCCATCGCTCAGGGTAATATTGACATATATTGATTGAGTTTGAAAAAAAAATAAAATAAATAAAAGGCTCGGGCAATTGGTTATTGGCTTCAGGACCCAAATTGCCCGATTCTCTGCCTTGGGGCTGGAAAGGCTGCATATATTCAGCGACATTACGCACGCCAGACATCAAATATACATGTCCCACTGCCAATGCTCGGTGAATGTAAAATCATCCGCACTGTAACACTGTGGAAATATGGCACGAATCTCGCAACGTCGAACGTCACAGCAATTTCCCACAGCGTCGCACAATGCCACATGGAAGTACCTACAGTGTAGGCCTAAATGTGGAGGGAGAAAAAAATAAACTGCGATTTCTTTCTGCTCCCTGCTCATCAACAGGTAGCCTGACGCACGCAATTACGCATTCGCTCCAAAAAGTGTCCAAGGTTTGCACTTTGCAGTTGTCTTGTACAATCCCGCTATTCTTTTTAGCCCTCAACCCCCTCCTCCTCCTCCATCCTCCATCCTCCTCCTCCATCCTCCCTCCTCCTCCTCTTCTTCTCCTTTTTTGTTTTTAAGGTGGAGCTTGAGATCCCCCCACCACCACCACCACCACCATCATCAGCACCACCAGCAGTTCAGCTCCGAGCTTGGAGGGGTCTGTACGGTGCAGACAACCACCCAGACGCGGGACTACAGTGGTCAGGAGCGGCTCTAGCGCACACATCCAGTAGGCTGTAGAGCTGGCAGAGGAGAGCGACTGCAGAGGGGGATTTCGACAGAGCCTATCCTGAACATTGGCTGAATCTTTTGTTTTTACAAGTCAGACGCGCACGACGCATAGGCGACAGCAAAAGATGAATTACTTAATCTTGATGTCCTTCTTTTGCGCGGTTCTGGCGGAAAAATCACCACGCCTGAAATTTCTTGTGCACGGTAGGCAGTCTGTTCATCTATTTTCTCGTCTAGTTGCACAAAAAGCCGCACAGAGGAACCATGTGTGCTTTGTTGTCTTGTTTTGTTTTAGGCTACTCCGTCATTGCACATACATAAATTATGGATGAATAAATGAATGCATGAATGAATGAATGAACGAACGACCCTGTGGATACATACCCTCACACACGCACACACACACACACACACACACACACACACACACACACACACACACACACACACACACACAGTTTGGAGTTTGATGTTTTGAGGCGAAGGAAAGTCTCGATGGCGTTATTGCCCGCGTTATTGGGTAGATTGCAGCGAAATGCACACAGACACACACACACACACACACACACACACACACACACCCACACACAAACACAAACGAATATTGTAGGTGGAAACATCGGATTAATATGTTAAACGACCCTCCCCCCCACAGACTGCTCAAGTAGTAAATCTTGCCCACCCCGCCCCCTTCCACCTGACACCCATCATCTATGATTTCATGTCGTTTTTGTCCAACTTGTCTGCACCGCATATGCAGCACACGGTCAAGCCGCACCGAGTGGATGCTGTGTTATTATGCTCCGTCTGTGGGCCTCATGTTTAATTGTTCTTCTAAGCTTGTCCACCGCACGATGTATCGGCACGGCCGGGTCTTTTCATTTGTGTAAAGGAGTGTGTTCAAGTGTAGAGTCCGCATCGAGATGTTTGATGTTGATAGCCGTCTTATCGTTAAATATAACCGGTTGTGTGTGGCATCATCCACAGCGGACGCGTCATGCACGTCCGCTGCTGCTGCTGCTGCTGCTGTGGTTGAAAGGCTTTAAATAAGTGTGAGTGCGGCTGACAGTCCACATCTGGTAGTATGGGGGGGGGGGGGGGCGGTTGTCTCTCTCTCTCTATCATACACACACACACACACACACACACACACAGTTTGGACAAACACGGCGTGACTCCCGCCAGATGCGTCATAACGGAGACATCTTCACTTTACTGTTTTGTGGAGGTCGAAAGAGCGTGTCTTTAAAAAATGAATAGCTGCAATGCAGGTCGTGCGTCTGTGTGTGTGCGTGTGCGTGCGTGCGTGCGTGTGTGTGTGCGTGTGTGTGTGTGTGTGTGTGTGTGTGTGTGAGCCAAAGGACAGTAAAATAATGTGGTTGTGGTGGTGTGTGAGGGACTGCAGCAGCATGCGGTGATGGGAACCCGCGTCTTTAAGGGATGAGGCATCCCGCTAGCACTAGACCATAAATATATGCACCCAAGGGGAGAGAGACAACGAGAGAGAGAGAGAGAGAGAGAGAGAGAGAGAGAGAGAGAGAGAGAGGAGAGAGAGAGAGAGAGAGAGAGAGAGGTGGAAAATAAGGACATTTTCGTGACACAAAGCGAATGAAAGGGAAAATCTCACACAGTGGAAAGCGAGCTCGCCGGTTATTCATTCCACTCCGCACACATTCCCGTTTTAATATATTCCCAATCAATAGGAACACGGTCGTAAATCAAGTTGAGATGCCCAGAGAGAGAGAGAGAGAGAGAGAGAGAGAGAGAGCGAAGAGCGAGCCAGCGAGCGAGAGAGAGAGAGAGAGAGAAGGGGGGGGGCGGTGGTGGCTTCAACAGGGAATGGATTTAGAGAGAGAGACAGAGAGATGAAGAAAGGGAGAGAAAAAGAGAGACAGACAGACAGAGACAGACAGACACAGAGACAGACAGACAGAGACAGACAGAGACAGACAGACACAGAGACAGACGGACGGAGACAGAGAAAGAGACAGAGGCAAAGACAGAGAGAGACAGACAGAGACAGACAGAGACAGACAGACACAGAGACAGACAGACACAGAGACAGACGGACAGAGACAGAGAAAGAGACAGAGGCAGAGACAGAGAGAGACAAGCCAAGGTGATCTTAGACACCCTTATGCCAAGAATACAGATGAAGATGGAGTTTGCCTGTCATTGACATATTCTCTCATGCTGTTTTATTGCTCTGTCTGCGGCTTTAGACTTCAAACCCTCCTCTTCATTTGGGCATGTGAAGCCCGTCAAAAGCTGTACAAATCAGTGGGACTGTGACATTGTTATATAGAATAGCGGCAATATTATGAATGCCAACAACGCGATATCGAGGAGGGTTTTACCAGATAGCTTTTTGAATAGGACAGCATTGTCGTGTTTGTGTTTGTCGCGTATACAATATGTTTTGTGAAAATAGAGCAGATCTCGTCCAAGTTTCCACATGTGTCACGCAGGACAGAGACGTGTGCGCCGTCGCCGCTGCCAAGTCCTGTGCGTGGACATACGCTGGCGGAGACTCGCTCTGCCAACGGCGAGACAGCTGCACCCGTCTCTTCCCAAAGTCCTCAAACAAAGAGTGCAGATCTGGAATGCATCATCATTAGACATTTCTATTTGCGGTGACCCTGGGTAGAGAGAGGACAGTCGGGGGGGGGGGGGTCGAGGTTCTGGCCTAGTTTAGTGGGTCGGGATGACAAGCGCCGAAGGCCGAAGGAGAAGGAGGAAGACACTTAAGGCCTCTGTATGCTTCTTCTGAAATATGTTGATAACCGGCTTCCGATGCTTCTGTTGGGTTCTTTTCGTTCGTTTAGCGGGGAGCTCGATGCAGAAAAGTCACTCTCCGAATCCGGTGTATCTGAAAAGCCCTCCCGGGCCCACCCCCCTCCTCAGCAATAAGGTAGACTAGTGGGGTATGAACGGGGGCGGGGACTTGGAGGCTGGTACCAGATTTAGGCAGGAGGACCTACTTCCATTTTTTCACTCCGCCTCCCTAGGTTGATGGACAGCCTCCTATACTCTAGTACCTCCCCAATATCGGGCCCAGTTCTGTGGAACTATACAAGGTCAAGTCGAATTTGGCCGTTCCTATTTGTTCTGATCTCAGAACCCAGATGAACATGCTCTTCTTTGTGGGTGAAAAGCCAAGTGAATATTGCTCATGTTGCGGTCGTGATTACGCACCGCGGTTGCACGGGGGTGGAGGTGTGTGTCTGTGTGTGTGTGTGTGTTGTGTGTGTGTGTGTGTGGGGGGGGGGGGGCGGGGTGTCTGTACTGGAAGCAGACGAACAGAGAGAGGCACTGCAATTAATGCGTTTGATTGGAAATAATTAAGGACTGGGGCACGCGTGATTGCTGCAGTCTTGCTGCTCGCAGTGTCACGCGGGGAGACGTCGGTTTCCCGTTGAGGATTTGTTGTGTTTCAGGACACAAAATGTTCTTCTTCCATCTTTTATATCTATCGTACGTATTACTCTTTCCGTCTACTTGTACTGTGGAGGCACTTGTTTGCAGTGTGGAGGCGATCTGGACGTCATGTGCAATGACAATAAAGTTGATCAACGTGAAAGTGAACGTCAAGGCGGTGATGTTGGGTGTGAGTGAACGTCTCCGTTTTTTTGGTTTTTTTTGTCCGTTTTTTTCCAGATCCCCGTGGAAAGCGATGACACCGCCAAGGCCACATGCATGGCCAAGGCCGCCCCGCCCAAGGTACTCCACCATCCGTAACACAGTGTTCAATGTATACACCTGCACCGCCTATATGCAACCTGTCACGACACCAAATGTACACTAGGGGGAGATTTGTCAGCGAACTATACAAGCAATGTGCTACAACATCTGTGGAGAATAGATTAGAATTTAAAATTGCATTTTCAAACCGTCACTGGTGAACACACCTCCTGTTCTTTATATACTATCGGAGGGGAACAAGCGTCTCAAAAGTAGAGCAATGACAACATATTTCTATGTCTGTTCAAATAAGCAAGATAAGCTAGGTTAGCTGTAGCGCGCAGCCTCGCTTTGTCCGCTCACCGATCAGAGAGCCGCAACACCTGAGACGCAGACGTCGCATCGCCGTCGCGCCTTTCATTTGACAGGCATGTGGGCGACAACGCTCCGAAACCGTGCCGATGCGTCGCGGGTGTTGTTGCCGGCGCCTAGTCTTGTGATCTTGCTGTGTTTTGCTTGCGAGCTGCGGTGGGTATAAGCACTAAGAAGACCCCGCCTCTGCGTGGTTTGTCCTGAAGTCCTTTCTTGGACAGTTTTTTTTTATTTAAACTTCTGCGCAACCCACACAATGCGTCATCGTTACACACAAACGTAGGCCGACACATGGTGACTCATTTATCAACCATTTAAATAACCAATCTGTGGATGAACTAGATAAATTTAAATGAAAAGTCACGATCCCTTAAAAATTAAGTCACAGTAACCGGTGAACACCTGTTTTGTGTCTTAGGCTGTACTATTGGAGTGTGACACACTTTGTGAAAAGCAGAGCTATTACAGGACTTACAGTAAATGTCATATGTTTATGTATTATACTAAAAATCTAAGCTAGGTTAGCCGTAGATAGCTGGCTGTAGCCTGCAACTGAGAGGTCACACCGCAGCCCCACATACCGATTCATCAGCGGCGCGCGACAACACCGAGGTGGACGTCACCCCTTTTGGTTTGACGGACGTGTCTACGTGACAGGGCTCTGTAAGCACCGGTGCTGACGTGGGTTCACCTCTACTCCCCGGCAGACACTCGGTCACACTGTCCACGCCCCCCATTCCCACATCCCCCCACAAACCCCGTCCCCCACACACACCGTGACCCCATAAATATCTCTCAAAATGCTGCTCATGTGTATTCTCTGTCCGCTGTGCGTTTGGTTTACATGGGAAGATGAAAAAAAATGAAGGATATTTGATCTTTTATCGAAATAGAAATGGAAAAATACACAAGGATATTACAGGAGAGGATTTGGTGAAACCAGATCTTTATCAGGAAAAACAATCTATTATTTATAGAGAATGAAAAATGAAATCAGATCCTATTTTATTCAGTGCGAATCCCATCTTAGAATTTTAGAGTTTTCCGGTCGCCTGTTCGGCTAAATATTTCCAGACTGCCTGCTATTCTGCTGCTTTGTATTCATCGTTCTTAATTGGTTTTTTAACAGCGTAGCGTTGAGTGTTTGTCATTTGCGGGCTTTTATTCTCGCTGACACCTGTCTTAATGATCCTGAGAGAACGTGTCTTAAACACTTTCTCTCTAGAGTGTTATTAAAGTGTTTATTTCTTATTTTTTGTGTTGCCACGGCAGCATTTAAGTCCTCGGCTCTTGGAACGACACAAAGACAGAGAGTGTGCTTCCGTTTCTGTATGGGGGGTTGGGGGGATTATTCTCACTGGCCAACCAGCGGAGTCTCGTGGGAATTTGATCCCGTTTCCCTCCGAATGAATAAGTCATGTCTGTGGAGGAGTACGGCCGCTGCCTTGCGCTGCTGCCGAGCCAAGCTCTTCCTCGTGCCGGGTATCGAAATGTTTACATCCAATGTTTCTCTAATCTTCCCTGTTTTTATTTCCACTCTCCTCCTCCTCCTCCTTGCCGCCCCTCTCACTCCCTTTCCCTCTCTCTACTTCATCCCTCTTCATTATCCGCCATTGTCTCTTTCTCCCTGCTTTTGTATTCCTCTCCTCTCCTCTCCTCTCATCTCATCTCCTCTCATCTCCTCTCCTCCTTGATGCCCCATCTCCTTTTGTTTTTTTCTTTCTCTCCCTCTCATCCGTCTGCTCTTTCGTCTTCTCTCCTCTCTCCTCTCTCCTCTCTCCCTTGCTCTTGTCTTGTTTCTCTCCTTTCTCTCTCTCTCTCTTATCCTTATTCATTGTCTTTCTCTCATCTCTCTCTCCTCCCCATTCTTTGTCTGTCTCCCACGCTTCTAATCACTCTGCTTCCCTTTCAAACACGCTCTCTCTCTCTCTCTCTCTCTCTCTCTCACACACACATATATAAATTCGTTTTTCCTTATTGCCTCTCGCTCTCTCTCTCTCTCTCTCTCTCTCTCTCTCTTCCTCTCCCCCGCGTTCTCTCCCTAACGCAGTTGGAGTGTGATAATTTCATCACTGTCGTCCAGAAGGTTAATGACACCTTTGTCGTGTGTGGAACGAATGCTGGAAGCCCCAAGTGCTGGTTGCTGGTAAGCGCGGACTCTGAATGCAACACACATAATGTATGTTTGTGCGTGTGTGTGAGTGTGTGAGTTGTTTTTCTTCTCATTCTGAGCGTAGCCTCGGAGAGACTCGAAGCCCCCGCATCTCCTGCTGTCTGATCGTGTTGTTCGGCTGCACTCTGATTTTTCACGGCTGTCACTCCAGGGGGGGGGGGGGGGGGCGGGGGATAAATTAAGAAGAGAAGGACATTTTCAAACGTTCTAAACTGCTGGGTAGAAGGTAGATATAAGAAGTTGTTGTAGAAATTAGTTGTTATTTTTGTTGTTTCAGTGTTTGGCATCACAATAAATAAAGATAAAGCTGTAAAAAAAAAAAGAAAGAAATTAGGAAAAAGAAACTACTTCTAATAATCCTGACACGAGTCATTTCCCCTCAGAGGCAGACATTTATTTTCTGGGCTGGGAACAAATGTAATTGCCTTCTAAACCCCATCTATCATGAATATATCAATTATCCCAACACACAAGGGCTCCAAGTCCTCCTCAGGCAGGCCTTGCCGTGTCCGGGTGCTGCTCTCATGCTGTGAGATAAGATAAGATAAGATAAGATAAGATAAGATAAGATAAGATAAGGTAGAAGTTTATTCATCCTGAAATTCTTGTGCCAGAGGTTGCTCAAAATACCGACAACATAAGCATAGCAATAGAATAATAAACAATAGAGAAATAAACAATAGAATAATAAAATAAAAGAACACATTTTACAGTGAATAAACCAAAGGAAAAATATAGGTAAGATATTCAGTAAACAAGTTGGCAATGGCTTTGAGAAGTAGTAGTGAGAAGTAGTATTGTACATGAGGAATATTGCATATGATGATGAAAGGTAAGGTAAGATAAGGAGATGTGAGTGATGTGTCACGTGACCTCCCCCTCCCCTCCCCCAAGGTCAATGAGACGGTGCTGACCAACGCCCAGGGCAGCGGGCAGATCGGCTCGCCCTCCGACATCTCCCCGCCGTACCCGTCCCAGAAGGCCATCAGCCTCACCACAGGTAAGCTGGAAGCTCCACGCGGGTCAAAACCCTGTCAGCTACCTGCTGAAACATCAGGGCTTTAGGATTTAGGATTTAGGATTTAGATTTGTCCATCCGCCCTGCCGCACTCTCAGGTTTTGTTCGAGATCGAGGACAGACAGACTAGTAATATTTCAATCAACTTGATAAATAGATATATCGATAGATATTTATTAGTCCTTTCGGAAATGTATCTTGTGCCATACAGCAATCGTTAGACACACAAACAAACCAATTACAATACCGACAACCACTACAACACAACAGCACCAACAACAACAACAACAACAACAACAACAACAACAACAACAACAAGAACAACAACAACAGAACACCTCTATGCACAACATATCACCAAAGTGCTCGGCATATTATAAGGTAAGGTGCAGCATCCTCACTCACAGAGGTGCAGTTATTATTATTTCCCAGTTTGTTCAGCAATTCAATACTGATAGGCATTGCATGATGTGTGTGCCCGGTTGGTTGTGTGGAATGGCAGCCGATACTGTCCGCCTGATGGTAACAGCTCGTATGCGCTAAATAAAATAATAATGATAAATGATAAAGATCAAGATAAACATGATAAAGATCCCCACATGAATCACCTCACTCCCTGGAGCGTGGAATCACACCACAGATATGAGCCATCGCTTCTAACTTACTTATTCTACGGTGGAACATTTCTCTACCGTTATGGTCGACTCAAGTGTGGTGTCCTCCAAGATACAAATCCCCGGCTGCTTATGTTGTGTGTGTGAGTGTGAGAGGCGGCTCTTGTTGTCTTTCCAAGTGGTGCGTCTTCCTCTGGCGAGCGTCCATCTTTAAATCACAAAGCGGAGTGTGAAGAACACTTGGTTAAGCACACGCTGCTCTGCTCTGGGGTTTGATGCATAGGACAGAATAAATATGAGACAAATATCTAGATTCAAGATTCAAGAAGTTTAATTGGCACATACACGTGCAGGATATGCAGTGAAATGCAAAATAACAACGTTAATAATAATACTAATACTTCATCACCATCATCATCATCATCATCACCTTCATCATCATCAACACCATCATCATCATCATCATCATCAGCATCCTCACCGTCATCATCACCATCATCATCACCATCACCATCATTAGCATCATCATCATCATCACCATCATCATCATCATATTGGTGAGTTCAGTGCGGTTGACGCCTACTACCGTTGCCATGACGACATGCAATATTTAAATCGGTGTGCGTTTTTCCACGCCGCCGCTGCTTATGATCTGCCTGTTTTTCCCGTGCGGGCCAATAAGACGCACCAGTAGTCAGTAGTTAGTTCAGTATCTGGGTCCCTACACCAGATAAACCCCCCCCCCCACCCCTCGAGTGGACGGATTAATAGCCCCGTTCTGCCAGAGTGCGTCCCCCCAACCCCCAAACAGAAGCCGTTTAACCACACAGGCTATTTGCAACCGGGGCCATTAAGCTGCACCACAATTTAACCATTAAGTCGTTTTAACACACAATCGCATTCCATGGAAAACAGCAGTTTGGCGGCGAGCAAATACATGTATTATAGCCATAGATGTAGTAGATTGTGCTGTGACTCTCCTGGGGAGACTCAGTTATTGCGGTGGCCATGCGCGTGCGGATACACTCTCTGCGGATACACCCTCTATGCTAATTAGCGGTGACGGATGTTGTTCCAGTTGCAGCTGATCGATAGCTTCATCAATGGGCCAATGCTTTGCAGCGCCGGGGCACAATTCTGATAATTACTGTGCATGTCGGAATGAAACCATTACTGCCCCGATGCCAAATGCTTGGCCTTTGGATCGCTATGGAAACAAGGCCCCCTATTGGAATATGGCGATGGCGCTGGGGTGCGCAGTGTGGGAAATTATTCTGCTTCAATGTTTTATTTTTCCTCTCACTCTGTCAAATGTTATGGTAGGTATTTGTTCTCTCCATACTTGGGCTCTCTAGGGACACACCTACTCTCTCTCTCTCTCTCACTCTCGCTCTTTCTCTCTCTGCCTTTCTGTTGCAATCTCCTCTATATGTCTCTCGCTCTATTTCTCTCTCGTTCCGTTGCAGTCTCCTCTCTGTCTGTCTCTCTCTCTCTCTATTTCTGTTGCAGTCTTCTCTCTGTCTCTCTGTCTTTATTGTAGTCTCTTCTCTCTCTCTCTGTTGCTGTCTCTCTACTCTCTCTCACTCTCTGTTGCCATCTCCCACTCTTTGCCTCTCTCTCTCTCTCTCTCTCTCTCTCTCTCTCTCTCTCTCTCTCTCTATCAATGTATTTCCAGGTCCCCCTCCCCCCCTAGCATTCTGCACCCTTTTCCCTCAGATCGTCTCTTCCCCCTTGCATCAATCCATCTCACTCACAGTCTCTTATCCTGACTCCCACCCTCCCCTCCCCTCCTCTCCCCTCCCCTCCCCTCCCCTCCCCTCCCTCTCTCTCTCCTCCCCCTCAGATGGGGGGAGCCTCTACTCGGCCCTGTCCTCGGTGGGGGGCCACGCGGGCTCCATACGCCGCACCTTCGGCTCCCAGAAGCTGCTGAAGACGGAGAACGTGTGGCTGCTCAGTGAGTGTCGGAGACGGGCGGAGTTAGCGTACAGCGGCTGGTGTGGCAAAACAAACGCCTCCCGTCCTGGAGAGGGAGTTCTGTAATAATAAGAGCTGGGGATGGGGGGGGGGGGTGGATGTGGGTGTCTTCATTGCCACCCTGGGTGCTGATTGGTTTAGGGAGGTTGTCCATAACCATGGCAACCCAGCATCAATCCTGTGAGGGGCGGGGGGCAGGCAATTTGACATATGAGTCACAAAGTTAACTTCACAATAAGACGGATCACTTGTTATGAAAGCCTGGCATGGATTTTTGATATTTTTTATTGTATTTATTTATTTCCAGGGAGCCATATCTGTGAAGAGTTGTAAAATATTAAAAAAACGAAGATTGTGTTACTGGAGCCAAGAGAAACAATAATAATTTCTGGGTTTGCTTTGCAATGGCAGGCCTTCAGTCTCGTCGTGTAAGAAGATTGAGTCGATTAAGAAAAGGAGATATACGACTTTTGGTTTTCAAGGACGTCCGTCCATTACCGTTCCTCCGTCTCCACGCAGATCCCCAGTTTGCAGGGGCTGCCATCATCCCGTCCTCGATCAAGTACAAGGAGGAGATCTACTTCTTCTTCAGTGAGTTCAACCAGACGGCCAGGGTGGACGAGGAGCCGTACCGCGCGCGCATCGGCCGAATCTGCACCGTAAGAAAATAACCGGCAACTAATATGTTCACTCTGGTCGTCGTGTGCGTGTGAATACTGCGTGAGGCTTTACTGTAATTCAAAATTCAAGATTTAAGAACTTTATTTGTCACATAAACATACAGGATATGCAGTGATATGAAAAGTACAAATATGTAGGCAAGATAAGATATTCTGACGGTGAAAACAATTTGGCATAATTGAAGTGAAATATGATTGGACATGACATGAAGAGTATTGCAAATGATGATGAGAGGAGATGAGAGGTAGTGTTATAGATAATATTTATAGACAACATGATAATGATAATAATAATAATATAGCACATGATAGAGTATTGCACATGATGTTGGACAGTAATATTCATATTGCACGTAATACTGAGGAAAGTGCACATGATGTTGTGAGGTAATATTGCACATTATATTGCTGTGTTCATTGTCTTGTAGGGGGGAGTTATAGGGAGGAGTTATAGAGTTTGATGGACCTCCTGTGGCGTTCTGTGGTGCACCTCGGTAATCTCAGTCTACGGCTGAAGGTGTGCCAGCAGTGTGGCGTGCAGGGGACAGGAAGGGAGACAGGACTGTCCCCTGAGGTGCTCCCGTGTTGCTCACCATTGTGTCCGACATGTTGCTCTGCAGCCTCACATACTGTGGCCGACCTGTGAGGTAGTTAGTAATCCAGGCCATTAGTGGAGCGTCCACCTGCATGTCCAATAGCTTAGTCCCAAGCATGTCAGGCTTTATGGTGTTGAAAGCGCTTGAGAAGTCGAAGAATGTGACTCTCACAACGCTGCCTGCCTCCTCCAGGTGAGAATAAGCCCTGTGCAGCAGGTAGATGATGGCGTCTTCCACTCCAATACGGGGCTGGTAGGCGGCTGCGTGGCTGCTTGCGTGTCTTTTCTTGGGGACAGGGACCAGGCATGATGTTTTCCACAAGACAGGGACGATCGTCATGCTCAGGCCAGTGATGGTTCTCATGCCACTCCACACCTCCCTGAGGTTCTTCTGTTGAAGCTTCCTCTCAAGCTTTCTTCTGTAGCTCTCCTTACCCTCTGTGGCCTGTGTAAACTCTCTGGGCAGGTAGTATGGACGGAGACTCACTGCCAGCAGTTGGATGTCCGGGCTGCACACACGTTCCTTCACTGTAATGTGTCCAGGGTCGCACCATCTGTTGTTCACGTAAACAGCGACTCCCCCACCTTTCTTCTTGCCGCTTTCGCTGCAACTCCTGTCCGCCCGCACCAGCTGGAAGCCGGCTAAGTCCACTACAGTGTCCGGAACATTGTCGTGCAGCCATGTCTCCGTGAAGCACATAACAGAGCCCTCCCGAAACACACTCTCGCTCCTTGTGAGTGATGTTAACTCATCCATCTTGTTCACCAGAGATCGTACGATGATGGACGGGAGATACGGTCGATATCTCCTCTTCTTTAGCCGTCTTCTCCTCACGGCCCTGCAGCCCCGGTATTTCCTCCCCAGCTCCCTGGGGATGTCGGGTCTCCCGCCGGCCCCACCACACAGTCGGAGGTTCAGCAGCTGATCTCTGGTGTACAAAATGGAGCCCCGCAGCGCGTCCGCGTCCGTCATGCATCTTGTTTGGCTGTACATATAACTTATCTTACTAATTAAATCACAAGAATTCTAAAACAAGTCGATAAAGATATAAAAAAAGTTAAAAAGTACACGATCGCTAGGAGCAACTCTGGCAGGCAGCCGCCCGAGACGGCGCCGGAAGTATGCTGAATACTACAGATAACTTGAATTGGAGGGATCAGAAGTCTGACTGACTTCATCCACAGCACAGCAGCAACATGCAGTTGCAAATAAAATAGCACAAACATCTGTAGTCGATAATCACCCACTTTCAATGATTATTAACTACTTATTGCAACAACACAGTAGGGTAAAAATAACCTGTCTCACAACGGTCTAATCCCAGCTCACTTTCCCTATTAGTGGGTTTTATATTGTTGGCAAAAGACTGTGGCCTTTTTTCTTTTAGGTTTATTCACCGTACATTTATTGTTCTATTGTTTTTATTCTTATGTTGTTGGTATTTTGACCAACCTCTGACAAAAGAATTTTCCTTCAGGATCAATAAAGTTCTATCTCATCTTATCACATTTTGACCGATTCACCTTATTCTGCCCGCCCACTTTTATTACTTCTGTGTTTTGCCATCCGACATCCGGTATTTTATCTTAACCTCGCTAAAATCTAAAATGACACTAAAACTTGAAATGATTCAAAATGGGAGCACACAGAAAACCCCTAATAAGCCAGATGGTCTTCTGTTGTTCCATCTGTTGCCAGTCGTAGCGTGGGAAGACCGTAAGACAACAAGTGACCACAGCTAAATAGCTCATTTGTCCACTCTCAAGGAGTTGATGATAAATGATAACATTACAGAGAGCCTACCTTTTTGAATGAACACTCAATGCAAAGTGAAGTGTGTGTTGTTTTCGGGAGCTTTGTACTACAGGTTGAGCATGAAATCCTCAACCTGTTGCCTTCGACCCTATCCCCACCTTCCTAGTCAAGGCCTGCCTCCCCTCCCTCTCCCCACTCATCACCAACACAATCAACTCCTCCCTGTCCACTGGTCTCGTACACCCCTCCCTCAAGCTTGCTGCCATTACCCCCTTTTTAAAAAAACCCACGACATCCCCAACAACTTCCGGCCCATATCCAACCTCCCCTTTCTGTCCAAAGTCCTCGAACGAGCTGCTGCCACCCAACTCAAATCCTACCTTGACAACAATAACCTCTACGAACCATTCCAATCCGGCTTCCGCTCTCAACACAGTACAGAAACAGCACTATCAAAATCACCATGACATCCTTCTCTCTGCTGACTCCGGCTCCCTCACCATCCTCATCCTCCTCGACCTCACCACCGCCTTCGACACCATCAACCACTCCATCCTGCTCTCACGCCTTCACACACTCCCTTGGTATCTCCGGCACCGTCCTATCCTGGTTCACCTCCTACCTCCTACCCCGACGACACCCAACTCTACCTCTCCTCCAAGACCATCACCCCAGCCACCCACTCCACCCTCACCGCCTGCCTTACAGACATAAAAACATGGATGCAACAAAACTTTCTCCAACTCAACTGCAATAAATCAGAAATTATCATCATTGGCCCAAACTCCCTCACCCGCACCGCTCAGTCCCTCTCCCTCAACATCGATGGCGCCATTGTCACCCCTTCCACCCACGTCCGCAACCTTGGAATCATCCTGGACCCTACCCTCTCATTCCTGCCCCACGTCAACCACATCACCAAAACTGCCTTCTTCCACCTCAGAAACATTGCCCGCCTCCGCCCCTCCCTGTCCCTTTCTGCCGCCAAAACCCTCATCCATGCTTTCATCACTTCCAGACTCGATTACTGCAACAGCATAATCTACGGCTCACCCAACAAAACCCTCAACAAACTTCAATACGTCCAGAACTCTGCTGCCCACCTGCTCACCTCCACCCGCCGCCAAGATCACCCCTGTCCTTTACCATCCTCACTGGCTCCCAGTCAAATACAGGATCAACTTCAAAATACTACTCACCACCTACAAAGCCCTAAACAACCTGGCCCCTCCCTACCTCTCTGACCTCCTCCTCCCCCGCCACACCCCTACCCGTCGCCTCAGGTCCGCTGACACAAACTGCTTGTCAGTCCCTAGGACCAAGCTCCGGACCTGGGGCGACAGGGCCTTCTCAGTTGCCGCACCTTCCCTCTGGAACACCCTCCACATCCACATCCGACAATCACCCACCCTCCCCTCCTTCAAACAGGCCCTCAAGACCCACCTCTTCAAACTCACATTCACCTGACAATCATCCTCCCCTCCATCTCACCGACTCCAGCTTAAATGTTTCGTCTCATACTTTTAGTTAATTATATTGTGTGTGAAGCGACTTTGGGTACCTAGAAAAGCGCGATATAAATTTAATGTATTATTATTATTATTATTACTACGACTTCATGGACAGGTCATAATTAACCATTGAATTCTTATTATATGAAATAAAGCTGGCATTAATTTGCAAACTCGACATGACTCATTCCATCATTGTATAGCTTTGTGAAAAATAACTTCATTCCAAGCAGATAACATTTACATTTAAGGTATTTGGCATTGGCGACTTACAAAGAGTACATAACATCTGATCATTTTGGAAAGGCTTATTACGAAAAAAAATAGCTATTTCCAAATCCTATTTAATATCTGGTCATTTTGTAAAGGTTTATAAAAGTGTTGCTAATCTTTAGGAGGTGAATACAAGTTGTTCCAATTGCGGTCTTTATCCAATTATCATGGTACCCCCTAACGTAGCTCTCTGTGATCGACTCTCGTCTCGGGCTAGCTAGCGTCCATCTCACAGGAAGCAGGAAAATACGGTGAATATATCGGCCAATGAACATTTGGTGCATCCCTGTTTAATATTATCATGCGTATTATCATACTGTTGCCTCAAGCATAAGAAGCTTATATTCAAGCTTATTAATGTTGACTTTGTAGTTAAATGACAGTGACCAATCGGCGGATTCCATTCGGCACGAAGCATCGGTCACGGGTCTTAAGACTGCTGCAATATGAAACCCCCTGCGCCTCCTTATACAGATATACGTGTTTTATCTCCTGCCGGCGGAGAATTAAAATATTCCTTTGCAAGTGTGGCGGCTTAGGAATACATGAAAGGAGATCAGTCGCAGCCCAAATCGCAACATCCCGCCCGCGTCGAGTCAACTGGAAAAGCGCATCATTATCGGGAGTTTATGCTACCACTACTGCTCGGTCGTTTATCACTAGTTCCCCTCTCTACCGTCCATATTACCGTGTATTTATTGATTGATTTATTTTTGCCGTGAGGGGCTGAATACGGGGGAACCCCCTTTGAAGACGTCGCCCCTTTTCCCTGCGCTGCCCTCCCACCGTCCTGCCACAACCTCTGGAGAAACGTCCCTTTGAGGCTCAATCCAGGAATGAAAGGACGATAGAAATATGTTGGACTTAGAAGGACCACGACTTAGGACAGTTTGCCAGCCGCGGGTTGCCTGGCTAAATGTCACAGAGTCAGAAACATAAGCATAAAAACAAGCACAAAGCATTACCAACATAAAAAAACATAACAGGGTAATCATGGACAGGTACATTTTACCGATTAGGCAAATTGGATCGACTTTGCAGTGTTATTGTTGTTTTTTAAAAGACACCACTTGGAAAAAAACCATTTAAAATGTCAAATGTCACTCATCTCAAATTTCAAAGAAACAAGACCTTTTACTTGCTTTGCTTTTCCTGCTCCGCCATGGTTGGTGTCCTGGTGTCTGGTTTTTCATCGTCTGTGTGTGTGTGTGTGTGTGTGTGTGTGTGTGTCCCCAACTCCCGCCCTCCCCCTCCCAGGCGGACGAGGGGGGGCAACAAGCAGCTGCTGACTGACTCGTGGACCACCTTCATGAAGGGCGCGTGCCGTGATGTGCGGTTGCCGGTAGCACCGCAGCAGCAGTAGCAACAACATCCGGCAGGCGGTGGTGCTCACGGCCCAGGACAAGCGGGCCGGGTCATGTACGGACTCTTCTCTAACCCATGGTGAGGTCATCATGCCGTACAGGGGGAGTGTTGGTGCTATAGACGAGGTCTGGTGGAAGGTTTACTTTTCAAAATCAAAGCATCCACCAAACAATAACCATGCATTCTTAGCATGGGTGGGGGTGGGTGGCTCGGGACGCTGCAGCCAGCAGGATAATCAACTTGTCGGTGTGCGCTAAATGGTTTTAAGGCACTTTGCGGAAGTGAAACACCATCCACGTGGTTGGTTCTCCACCTCCATGCTGTGCCTTAAAATTGCTTAATGCACACCTACTCATTCTTATTATGCATTATTTGATCCCCATTAGCTTCCACAAAGTGGTTGCTAGTCTTCCTGGGGTCCACACAAAAACAATAACAAATAAAACTAAAGAATTATTAAAGTATCAACAAAACAACAACAAAAACAACAAAACAAGCCCAAACTCAGAAAAATAAGTGAAATTAACCTACATATTGCGCTACATATGTGTGGGAGTGTGTGTGTTTGGTGGCTGGCTGACTTAATGGACCTTCCCCTACTCAAGCGGTAAGTCCCGCCCCCCCTAGTTACTGTTGCTATGCCCCACAAGCTTTCCCCTCAGCTCTGCAGCATGTTAGTAATGTCCACTGAACAACGCCCCCCCTGCTGATGATTCTCTCTCAATATCGCTGGATGTTATTTGAACAAATGCGCTTTAATCTAAGAGAGTTCTACAGAAAGGCATGAACTATTTGACACAAGGATTATCCATGACATTCGGATTTCGGACGGAGCAGACGACAACATAAAACTTGATGCTAAGTGCGGAAGACACAAACGCCTCACAAACTCCACATTGAAATTCGTCAGGACAAAATGGTGGAGTCCTACTGCAACATGTAAAGCAGGGTGAGTACGTAGTGATGTGTTTTACAATGAAAATAAGCCTAAGATCTGCTAACTACTAGCTACAATGGGCTAATCACCTAGCTATGCTAATCACACGATGGCGCGGTAACAATCTGGTCCTAGCGAAAAAAACATTTCACTGCTCAATGTACCTGTACACTGAAATAGGTGACAGATAAACAAAAACAAGTCCTGCAGACTGCATGGATTCTCCAAATCTGGATGAAACGCGCTCCCTGTAATCTCTCTGGATATCTGTGGTCATTATTGCACGTTCCCCAAGCGCATCTAAGAACCATGTTGTTCTAACTAAATGTAGCTGTAGTCTAATCTATGAACACAACAACGCGGGACAAGCTTTGTTTGTGGGACATCATGGCGGCTCTGTTGCAAGGGGCGTGGTCTTAAGAAATCAGGCAATCATATTGGTTATTATTCTCCGCGTGACTGACAGTGTGGAAAGGTCCATTGGCCTCACCTGGCCCAGTTAGAGTCTGGGGGTGGTGCATTGGCTAATCAGTGCACCACAGGTTAAGTCAGCCACCAGCGAGCGCTAGCATGCTAGCAGGTACCACCTGCTAGCATGCTAGCAGGTACCACCTGCTCTTTTCGTTTCACTTCACCTCCACCCGTTTACAATAATAAACCAGACTTTCAACACCACTACTGCCTGTGTCCTTGGAGGAGCCCCGAACTAAGCCACTAATGTGCCATTGTGGCAAGGAGGTATGCTACAATATGATAATTATTATCATTATTATTATCCAAAGTGTGTTACAATGCCATGGTTGTGTGGTTAGCAGGGGTGGCCCCCAGGGGAAATCAAACCCATAACCTTGGCTGTGTTAATGCCTTGCCCGACCAGTTGAGCCAGACACACAATTCAGACTAAACAAACATCATCTGTACACATAAACATCAACCCCACACACACACACACACACACACACTTGACATAAACGCATGGAGATGCCCTTGATAAACATACTGTATAAACAGATTTATTTTTAGATTCATTTTAAAATATACATACGTACAAACTAATTGTCTTTGATATTATGTAAAGTGGTTGAAGAGGCTGTAATAAGTTATGTGAAATAACAAAGCTGAATAAAATAGATTAAAAAAAAAAAAAAAAGCTCCAGAGAACTAAATTAAACACATTATTAATTAACTGTTTATTCAAATTTGATCACATCATTCTCTGGCTCATTTCACAATGAGGCGCTTTAATCTATTCTGCAGAGAGAGTGCTAACCTTATGCATGGACTTGTGGATTTATCACTGCTGACAAAGCATTGAACAATCAGAGCATGCAACTGTATCATACCGATAATGTCATCATCCATAACCATTGTTTTTTTTTACATTTTAATTTAAAGTTGGATGAAAGATATGATACATTTTACACTATATGAAGTGTTCCTCCTCATATTTTCTGAGGTAGTTTTCCACTTGATTTAAGAGCTAGCTAAAACCGTTCTCATTGTGCAGAATTGTATTTCAAACGTGTAATGTACCCATCGTTATCACCATGACACACACGTTACAGCATGTTACATCATGTTACATTGGGATACTCGAACCGCGTGTTGCCTTTCTACATTCGTATCGACCATAAACTCTTTGTTTGGGTCCATCGGCCATTTCTGATGGACGGTGGCGGTGACAGACAGAGGCTGGCATTCAGTTCATTTTGGGAATGGAGGACATATTTTATTCCTCCAACACTGAATTTAAAGACACATTTATGATCGGTGCCCTTTGCAAGTGTTGTTTGAATGACAGCTTGAGAGGTCCTCTCTGATTAGTCATAGTAATCAGAGAGGCTATGACTAATCAGATAGGACCTCTCAAGCAGTTATAGTCAAAGACTATGACTAATCAGAACCATTATGTTGAATAATACTCCAAAAATAGAAATGACAGTGAGGGAACTATAGTTCAGGTGATGATGGCCAGAAAGGAGTCTACTTTTAAATACATGCGTCATTTGGAGATGCTTGTGTCTAAAGTGACTTCCTGTGAATCCAGGTACATATCTCTTATCTGGAGGGAGGGGGTTTGGGCATCTGCTCCAAAGATCCGACCTCTGCTCTCCCAAACAACTGCTGAACGCCTCATTCATGCCTTTGTTTCATCCCGCCTGGACTATTGTAACCTTGAATTCTTATTATATGAAATAAAGCTGGCATTAATTTGCAAACTCGACATGACTCATTCCATCATTGTATAGCTTTGTGAAAAATAACTTCATTCCAAGCAGATAACATTTACATTTAAGGTATTTGGCATTGGCGACTTACAAAGAGTACATAACATCTGATCATTTTGGAAAGGCTTATTACGAAAAAAAATAGCTATTTCCAAATCCTATTTAATATCTGGTCATTTTGTAAAGGTTTATAAAAGTGTTGCTAATCTTTAGGAGGTGAATACAAGTTGTTCCAATTGCGGTCTTTATCCAATTATCATGGTACCCCCTAACGTAGCTCTCTGTGATCGACTCTCGTCTCGGGCTAGCTAGCGTCCATCTCACAGGAAGCAGGAAAATACGGTGAATATATCGGCCAATGAACATTTGGTGCATCCCTGTTTAATATTATCATGCGTATTATCATACTGTTGCTCAAGCATAAGAGCTTATATTCAAGCTTATTAATGTTGACTTTGTAGTTAAATGACAGTGACCAATCGGCGGATCCATCGGCACGAAGCATCGGTCACGGGTCTTAAGACTGCTGCAATATGAACCCCCCTGCGCCTCCTTATACAGATATACGTGTTTTATCTCCTGCCCGGCGGAGATTAAATATTCCTTTGCAAGTGTGCGGCTTAGGAATACATGAAAGGAGATCAGTCGCAGCCCAAATCGGCAACATCCCGCCCGCGTCGAGTCAACTGGAAAAGCGCATCATTATCGGGAGTTATGCTACCACTACTGCTCGGTCGTTTATCACTAGTTCCCTCTCTACCGTCCATTTACCGTGTATTTATTGATTGATTTATTTTTTGCCGTGAGGGGCTGAATACGGGGGAACCCCCTTTGAAGACGTCGCCCCTTTTCCCTGCGCTGCCCTCCCACCGTCCTGCCACAACCTCTGGAGAAACGTCCCTTTGAGGCTCAATCCAGGAATGAAAGGACGATAGAAATATGTTGGACTTAGAAGGACCACGACTTAGGACAGTTTGCCAGCCGCGGGTTGCCTGGCTAAATGTCACAGAGTCAGAAACATAAGCATAAAAACAAGCACAAAGCATTACCAACATAAAAAAACATAACAGGGTAATCATGGACAGGTACATTTTACCGATTAGGCAAATTGGATCGACTTTGCAGTGTTATTGTTGTTTTTTAAAAGACACCACTTGGAAAAAAACCATTTAAAATGTCAAATGTCACTCATCTCAAATTTCAAAGAAACAAGACCTTTTACTTGCTTTGCTTTTCCTGCTCCGCCATGGTTGGTGTCCTGGTGTCTGGTTTTTCATCGTCTGTGTGTGTGTGTGTGTGTGTGTGTGTGTGTGTCCCCAACTCCCCCCTCCCCCTCCCAGGCGGACGAGGGGGGCAACAAGCAGCTGCTGACTGACTCGTGGACCACCTTCATGAAGGCGCGCGTGATGTGCGGTGCCGGTAGCACCCAGCAGCAGTACAACAACATCCGGCAGGCGGTGGTGCTCACGGCCCAGGACAAGCGGGCCGGGGTCATGTACGGACTCTTCTCTAACCCATGGTGAGGTCATCATGCCGTACAGGGGGGAGGTGTTGGTGCTATAGACGAGGTCTGGTGGAGGTTTACTTTTCAAAATCAAAGCATCCACCAAACAATACCATGCATTCTTAGCATGGGTGGGGGTGGGTGGCTCGGGACCTGCAGCCAGCAGGATAATCAACTTGTCGGTGTGCGCTAAATGGTTTTAAGGCACTTTGCGGAAGTGAAACACCATCCACGTGGTTGGTTCTCCACCTCCATGCTGTGCCTTAAAATTGCTTAATGCACACCTACTCATTCTTATTATGCTTTATTTTGATCCCCATTAGCTTCCACAAAGTGGTTGCTAGTCTTCCTGGGGTCCACACAAAAACAATAACAAATAAAACTAAGAATTATTAAAGTATCAACAAAACAACAACAAAAAACAACAAAACAAGCCCAAACTCAGAAAATAAGTGAAATTAACCTACATATTGCCCTACATATGTGTGGGAGTGTGTGTGTTTGGTGGCTGGCTGACTTAATGGACCTTCCCCTACTCAAGCGGTAAGTCCCGCCCCCCCTAGTTACTGTTGCTATGCCCCACAAGCTTTCCCTCAGCTCTGCAGCATGTTAGTAATGTCCACTGAACAACGCCCCCCCCCTGCTGATGATTCTCTCTCAATATCGCTGGATGTTATTTGACAAATGCCGCTTTATCTAAGAGAGTTCTACAGAAAGGCCTGAACTATTTGACACAAGGATATATCCATGACATTCGGATTTCGGACGGAGCAGACGACAACATAAAACTTGATGCTAAGTGCGGAAGACACAAACGCCTCACAAACTCCACATTGAAATTCGTCAGGACAAAATGGTGGAGTCCTACTGCACATGTAAAGCAGGGTGAGTACGTTAGTGATGTTTACAATGAAAATAAGCCTAAGATCTGCTAACTACTAGCTACAATGGGCTAATCACCTAGCTATGCTAATCACACGATGGCGCGGTAACAATCTGGTCCTAGCGAAAAAAACATTTCACTGCTCAATGTACCTGTACACTGAAATAGGTGACAGATAAACAAAAACAAGTCCTGCAGACTGCATGGATTCTCCAAATCTGGATGAAACGCGCTCCCTGTAATCTCTCTGGATATCTGTGGTCATTATTGCACGTTCCCCAAGCGCATCTAAGAACCATGTTGTTCTAACTAAATGTAGCTGTAGTCTAATCTATGAACACAACAACGCGGGACAAGCTTTGTTTGTGGGACATCATGGCGGCTCTGTTGCAAGGGGCGTGGTCTTAAGAAATCAGGCAATCTTATTGGTTATTATTCTCCGCGTGACTGACAGTGTGGAAAGGTCCATTGGCCTCACCTGGCCCAGTTAGAGTCTGGGGGTGGTGCATTGGCTAATCAGTGCACCACAGGTTAAGTCAGCCACCAGCGAGCGCTAGCATGCTAGCAGGTACCACCTGCTCTTTTCGTTTCACTTCACCTCCACCCGTTTACAATAATAAACCAGACTTTCAACACCACTACTGCCTGTGTCCTTGGAGGAGCCCCGAACTAAGCCACTAATGTGCCATTGTGGCAAGGAGGTATGCTACAATATGATAATTATTATCATTATTATTATCCCAAAGTGTGTTACAATGCCATGGTTGTGTGGTTAGCAGGGGTGGCCCCCAGGGGAAATCAAACCCATAACCTTGGCTGTGTTAATGCCTTGCCCGACCAGTTGAGCCAGACACACAATTCAGACTAAACAAACATCATCTGTACACATAAACATCAACCCCCACACACACACACCACACACACACACTTTACATAAACGCATGGAGATGCCCTTGATAAACATACTGTATAAACAGATTTATTGTTTAGATTCATTTTAAATATACATACGTACAAACTAATTGTCTTTGATATTATGTAAAGTGGTTGAAGAGGCTGTAATAAGTTATGTGAAATAACAAAGCTGAATAAAATAGATTAAAAAAAAAAAAAAAAGCTCCAGAGAACTAAATTAAAACATTATTAATTAACTGTTTATTCAAATTGATCACATCATTCTCTGGCTCATTTCACAATGAGGCGCTTTAATCTATTCTGCAGAGAGAGTGCTAACCTTATGCATGGACTTGTGGATTTATGCACTGCTGACAAAGCATTGAACAATCAGAGCATGCAACTGTATCATACCGATAATGTCATCATCCATAACCATTTAATTTAAAGTTGGATGAAAGATATGATACATTTTACACTATATGAAGTGTTCCTCCTCATATTTTCTGAGGTAGTTTTCCACTTGATTTAAGAGCTAGCTAAAACCGTTCTCATTGTGCAGAATTGTATTTCAAACGTGTAATGTACCCATCGTTATCACCATGACACACACGTTTACAGCATGTTACATCATGTTACATTGGGATACTCGAACCGCGTGTTGCCTTTCTACATTCGTATCGACCATTAAACTCTTTGTTTGGGTCCATCGGCCATTCTGATGGACGGTGGGCGGTGACAGACAGAGGCTGGCATTCAGTTCATTTTGGGAATGGAGGACATATTTTATTCCTCCAACACTGAATTTAAAGACACATTTATGATCGGTGCCCTTTGCAAGTGTTGTTTGAATGACAGCTTGAGAGGTCCTCTCTGATTAGTCATAGTAATCAGAGAGGCTATGACTAATCAGATAGGACCTCTCAAGCAGTTATAGTCAAAGACTATGACTAATCAGAACCATTATGTTGAATAATACTCCAAAAATAGAAATGACAGTGAGGGAACTATAGTTCAGGTGATGATGGCCAGAAAGGAGTCTACTTTTAAATACATGCGTCATTTTGGAGATGCTTGTGTCTAAAGTGACTTCCTGTGAATCCAGGTACATATCTCTTATCTGGAGGGAGGGGGTTTGGGCATCTGCTCCAAAGATCCGACCTCTGCTCTCCCAAACAACTGCTGAACGCCTCATTCATGCCTTTGTTTCATCCCGCCTGGACTATTGTAATGCCCTCCTGGTGGGGGCATCTGCAAAATGCATAAACCGGCTGCAGTATGTCCAAAATTGTGCTGCTCGTGTTCTCACCCACACCTCCCGCCGTGAGCACATCACTCCAGTGTTATTCAGCCTACACTGGCTCCCTGTCAGTTCACGCATTGACTTTAAAGTTCTAACCCACACCTACCAAGCCATCCATGCCACTGGCCCATCCTACCTCTCTGACCTTATCAAACTGTCCTGCCCAACACGTACACTCCGCTCCTCCAGCTCCATCTCTCTGCAGCAGCCACGCTGCAGACTTAAAACCATGGGAGCCAGGGCATTCAGTTGTGCTGCTCCAGGCTGTGGAACTCACTCCCAGACCCCATCAAAGAGGCAGAGTCACTCAAGTCCTTCAAAGCTCTCCTCAAAACACACCTCTTTAGACTGGCATTTAAGGACCTGTGTTAAAAAATTTTTTAGTTTTTTTGTTTGTTCGTTTTTAACTGATCCTCCTATGTACAGCGCTTTGGGTTCTAGAAATGCGCTCAATAAATTTGAATTATTATTATTATTATTATTAACTCACAAAGGTACTGGGTTTGATACCCCAATGGGACGTCGAGGGACCTGGAGTGATCCCCAGGAGATCCAAAAGGTCGAAGCCTAGTACTACACTATTTCTGCGTTCCATTTACCTTGGAAGTCAGAAGATGGAGCTGGGAATGACGTTGACTGTGTTCCTGTGTTCTTGTACTGTACCTGTGTTCTTGTCTTCCACTGATTTCATTAGACACATTAAATCATAGACAGAAGTGTTGATGCGCGGAGCAGCCATCTTGGATTTCATAGTCGGGGTTGTGAGATTCTTCTGACTTTCCGACTCCGGGGGTGTTCCAGTTGCAATTTCCAAATGACAACTCAGAAATTCCGACTTCCGAGTACAAATGGAATGCAGCATACTGTATCTACTCCTACAAAGAACCCAGGTGTCATGGTGGCTGCACTGAAGGCAGTGGTAAAGCTCTGTGGCATGTGTCTGGGCATAGAATCAAACTGAATAGAATGGAAGGGTGGAATCTTCAGGAGCAGACTGCTCACATTCTCCACCTTGAAGCACTCAGTGCTCAAAGGTCAAACAATTTCAACTTTGACCCCTCGATGTGCATCCATTCATCTTACAGCTTTGTTTGGCAAACTAAAGCTAGCGCAATCCAAACAACCAATGACCTTCATTTCTAAACTCAAACACGTGTTTTAGCATTTGAGTACAGGAGTTAACAGCACTGAGCACAATATTCTGAACGCTCAACCTAGCGTCGACCGCTTATAGTAACAGAAATGGAATGAATGGGTTTTTTTTGTACCGGACTAGTTTGTAAGCGTTGTTATTTTTGTATGTGTGTCCCCATAGGGGGAGGACAGTGATCTGTGCCTACTCCATAGAGGACATCGACCAGGCCTTCTCCACCTCCAAGCTGAGGGGATACTCCAACCCCTTCATAGGCACCCGCCCAGGAACGGTGAGCGAGAGACCTAGAGAGAGACATAGAGAGAGAAATAGAGAGAAACAGAGAGAGAGAAACAGAGAGGGACATAGTGAGAGAAATAGAGAGCGACAGAGAGAGAGAAATAGAGAGGGACATAGTGAGAGAAATAGAGAGACAGAGAGAGAGAATGAGATAAAGACATAGAGGGAGAGGGTTATAGAGAGACAAAGAAAGAGCATAACTATAACTATAACTCCTCCCTATAACTCCCCCTACAAGACAATGAACACAGCAATATAATGTGCAATATTATCTCTCTACATCATGTGCAATCTTCCCAGTTTTACGTGTAATATAACATCCTGTGCAATACTTTATCATGTGCTATATTATTATTATTATCCTTCTGTCTAAATACTATCTCTAACACTATAACACTCATCTCCTCTCATCTCTCTTCAAGTGCAATATTCTCATCATCATGTGCAATATTCTTAATTCTTAATGTCATGTCCAACTATATTTCACTACAATCATGCCAAATTGTTTTTGCCGTCGAATATCTTATCATGCCTTCATACTTGTATATTTTAACTGTACATTTGTAAATCCTTTAGTTTATTTTTTATCATTCTGTTTCACACTGTATCGCTATGTAACCTGGCACAAGAATTTCCTTCGGGATAAATAAAGTTCTATTCTATGAGAGAGAGAGAGAGAGAGAAATGTAATGCTGTTTCGCATTCACTGAGTCTCCTAAACGAAAGTAAGAGCGCAAACACAAAAAACCCACTAAATCGCACTAAAGAGTCAATTATTCCCAAGAGGAGGTGAGTTCAGGCCTGTATTTGAAACCAATAGCCACTAGTGACTGTGAAATCATCAGGGAGTCATCCTGCGTTGCTACTGGTTACTTACAGTCTCCTTTCTGACCACCTCCCTCCTCCAGTGTGTCCGCAAGAACTCCTCCGCCACCACCGCCGCTGCCACCCCCGGCGCCAGCGAGCTCAAGAACCTGGGCATCATGCGGTACCACTCGGAGATCGAGGACGTGATCCGCCCGGTGGGCGTGGCGCCGCTGGACCTGCCCACCGACGACCAGATCACGCACACCGTGGCCGACATTGTGTTGGCCGTCAACGACGAGCACTACAGCGTCCTGTATCTGGGCACAGGTGAGATTAAAGCCTCCTGTATCTGGGCACAGGTGAGAGTTACAGCCTCCTGTATCTGGGTACAGGTGAGTTACAACCTCCTGTATCTGGGTACAGGTGAGTTACAACCTCCTGTATCTGGGCACAGGTGAGTTACAGCCTCCTGTATCTGGGTACAGGTGAGTTACAGCCTCCTGTATCTGGGTACAGGTGAGTTACAGCCTCCTGTATCTGGGTACAGGTGAGTTACAACCTCCTGTATCTGGGCACAGGTGAGTTACAGCCTCCTGTATCTGGGTACAGGTGAGTTACAGCCTCCTGTATCTGGGCACAGGTGAGTTACAGCCTCCTGTATCTGGGCACAGGTGAGTTACAGCCTCCTGTATCTGGGCACAGGTGAATTACAACCTCCTGTATCTGGGCACAGGTGAGTTACAGCCTCCTGTATCTGGTGGACCCAATCAATGAGTTACAACGTCCTGTGTGTGTGTGCCTGTGTGTGTGTATTTGGGTGTGTTTTATATGTGTGCGTATGTGTGTCCATTATGTGTTTAAAGTGTGTTCCTGTGCAATAATACTGCTGGGACAGTTATATTAACACTCGCCGTTTCTGATTGGCTAGAATGACGTAGTCGCGATGTCACTTTTATGCGGTGGTTTTACCCCACCTCCTCACCCTCCTACCCTCCCCATGGTGACGGAAATGGCCAGTAAATATCCTGCACCGCGGCAGCGACAATGGGAGGGGGGGGGGGGGTGGGGGGGACAGACAATTATAGCCGAGACAAGCCTGGCGGCAGGGAAAGCAAATCATGATCAGTTACCGGAGGGGGGCATCAGACATCTGCTGCTGTAGTTAGAGAGAGCGAGAGGTGGTGGAGGTTGGTTTAATGGTGACCCCTGTCAGAACACCGGGCCTGGGAGGGGGGGTCTCTGTGGGTGACTGGGTGAACATCGGCCGAACAAAACACATTGGTGCGTGTGTGTGTGTGTGTGTGTGTGAGTGACACAACACCAACCTTCTGCAGATCACAAAGGAAAGCAGACAGTTACTCATCCCAACCCCCCCATGCCCATGCCCACACCCACCCCCCTTTCTCTCCTCCCTCCTTGAACTTAAACAAGCGGGCTGTGTCTGTCTGAGTATTGTGCGTTACCATGGTTACATACGTACATATCTAGACCACGGAGGGAGAATCGTTCCGTGTGCCGCTGCTGTTGACCCAGAACCCAGAGGAGGGAGTGGACCGGTCCGAGTGTCGTCCCCCCCCCCGTTGCCATGCGTGGGATGGAACAGCCGTGAGAGGCGAACGGCGGGTAGGGGTGGGGAAGAGCCTGCCAGCACAGGAGGATTGTGGGTAAGGGAACGGGAGGCAGGGGAGAAGCTTTGTTCTCCGCTGATAACTCGCGTGCTCAAAGACGTTGTGAGAAGAACACACTGTACACACTGACCAGGCTGAGGCTGGGAAGTCTTTTCATCCGCCTCCCCCGTGTGTGTGTGTGTGTGTGTGTGTGTGGTGTGTGTGTGTGTGTGTGTGTATGTGTGTGTGTGTGTGTGCGCACACACACTTACATAGATGCACACACATTTACATAGATAAACACAGACAGACGCACGTACACACATGTACATAGATAAACACAGACAGACGCACGTACACACATGTACATGAATAAACACAGACAGACGCACGTACACACATGTACATAGATAAACACAGACAGACGCACGTACGCACATGTACATGAATAAACACAGACAGACGCACACATGTGTACAGAGATAAACACACACACAGTCCTCCCCTCCCTCCACCACCTGGGACTGTAAGCTCAAGAACAAATAACAATTGTCTGGCTCCAGGTGGATGCAATATTTCACAATGTAAATAGTTCTGGGGCTCAGTGGCAGAGTAGCACAGTCACTCACCACCTGGGGGGAATGAGACAGGGCAAAAAGTAATAATAATTGATTGAGTGAAAGATGAAGGAATTCGATTGTGAAATGATTTGGTGGAATTTATGTCCTGTCTCTTGCAGCGCTGCAGTGTTGTGTTTTTGTCAGAGAGGTATCATATTCTGGGTTACCTCACACTTCATGTCTTAAAGGCTAAAGGTTAAAGGTTAGGGTTATACCGCACTCAAAGGAGGCACGGGAACAGCGGGTTTAGAACATTGGAAAGCCGAGAGGTGAAGTGTCTGAAGAAAGGCTTTCATTCTCTGGTGTTATACATATTTTAACGCGGCGGCCTACGCCTCAAAAAGGAGTCGTCATGAAGATGAACAATTTTGCCCCTGTGTGAGCCTGAGCACGGCTCGTCTTTTAAATTCATCTGTGAGCTTTAATGTTAAACGTACCCCCCCCCCCCCACACACACCTTTTATAAACGAGGGGAGGTCGGAGGAGGGGTCCGTCACAGAGTTGCGGGGGCCGTAGTAACACCGTGCACGCTGGGACGTGATGTAAATGAGCGCCGTTCTGAATACTGGGTGGTTTTCAGTTGCACAAACCCTGACAGATTCTATCTCTTCCGATCTGTTACTTCATCGCGTGCCGCGTGACACGGCTGCCAAGCTCTGCATACCAATCACCCGCTGATGTCAAACGGGACGAGCTGCTCACACCGTGCGATAATAATAATAACAATGGAGCTCATTCACGAACATTTTCGTAACTGTCTTCTTAAATATCTTCTTACGAACTTCGTGAGAACAAACTTAAGAAATCTGCCCGCCGGATTCATGAACGCGGGGAAATGTGTTCTTAAACCGCCAAAGTGTTCTCAGCTGCGCAGATTCAATTGTACAGTTGAGTTAAATACATGAGTAGGGTACTTGTGGATCTTGATAGGGCCTATCATGGGCGTAGAATTTAGTGGGGACGCTGGGGACATGTCCCCACCAATATCCAGCGATATCCATTTCCCCCCCCCCCCCCCCCTCCCCATCAGAACCAGAGACGCTGACTCGGAGCCCGACGCGTGCCTCACGGGAGCGCAATTGCGCATCCTTGGCACAATATCTGTGATGTCCCCCAATGTCCTAAACAAAAATACGTCCTTGTAGTCTAGGGGATAAGCACAACAATTGTGCATTTAATGAGAAAAGCATGACATTTCTAACATAGTGCATACCATAAGGTTTATTTTCAGATGTGGAGGGAAGTCAGATTTGACCTGTGAGGACCGTGAGAGGTCAAATCCAAGATGGCCACCAGTCTCTCGGGTCTAATGTTCAAACATGCTTAATTTTGGAACCAAACAGTGTAGAAAAACATTTAAGGTGTCATTTCCAACTAAATTGGGGATGCCCATTCATTTGGTGATACTTTTCTTATGTATGTATGTACTTTTGTTACTTTTGATAATTTAGTTATTTATCTTGTCAGTGTGTGTGTGTGTGTGTGTGTGTGTGTGTGTGTGTGCGTGTTGTGTGTGTGTGTGGTGTGTGTGTGTGTGTGTGTGTGTGTGTGTGTGTGTGTGTGTGTGTGTGTGTGTGTGTGTGTGTGTGTGTGTGCTGGTGGCAGGATATAGATGCATTATCTGTAGTAGAGTAGAGTTCTATGTTTTGTTGAGCCATACAGGTAAATAAATCCTGGATATTGACATGTAGCGTATGGTCCCGCCTTACCAATGATATCAACTTTTTTAATTTTTTTTAATTTTGGAACCAAACAATGTAGAAAAACATTTAATGTGTCATTTCCAACTAAGCCCATTCATATGGTGATACTTTTGAGATTGCCAAAACACAAGGACATGCATTTAGATCAAGGACAAGGTCAAATGACATTAAAAACATTCTTTTCCATTCTTTTGTGCTTCCATTTTGACACTATAGGGATAATAATACAAAAGAATTAACTGAATAGACCCATGGTGCTAGTCTATTTTAATGATGATAATGATAAAGATCAAAATCTAACAGTCTCCAGAACAGAAGCATAGTGCAGTGCACTTCAGTGCAGCTTTGGCACACTTGCATCGTCCAGTGCACCCTTTCTTGCAGCAACAGTGGATCAATTCATGGCAAGATTTTGATGCTTCAGGGAGAGTGGTCCAAAGTGGCTGCCACCCAGTTGTTTCCTCTGTCCAGCCCCAGTCAGACGGCTCTGGCATCTCTGGATCCAGGACCAATGCCCGGTTCCAACAGTTGGCCTGGTAGCAAGTGCGCTTGATGTGCTGCTTCAGTGCTGCCTGGGTTGGAGGAATGTTCTCTGGAGTTCTAGACTTCTGTGTGAAGAGCTGTTTCCTGGCATCATTCACCTCCGTGCTCTCACTGGTTCGGTCGTACATCAGCACCACAAATCGCTCTAGCAGTAACATTGATCCTTCACTGACCTCACTTGGCATGCATAGGAGTTCATTGAAAGCATCATGACTATGCATGTGAAACGTCATTGTTAATGATACAAATGTAGCTAAGAACCAATCCCAGATGAGAAACCATTCAGGAATGCCAGAATTGTCGCAGGAACTTCGTAAGTGGAGTTAAGAAGACATTTCTTCTTAACTTTTTCTTAACTGCGTTCCAGAATGAGGTCCAATGACTGGAAATGCCTGGAAATGCCTTTCCCACGGTGTCGCCTGGACCTGAAAAACACCTTGTCTGACAGAGTCATTGTCACACAATGAGTGGCATTTAGAGTCCAGACGTCATGACAATAACAACATCAGGCTTGTTTCCGCTTTTAAATCAGATACGTCCGGTATAATGGGGCATTTTGCCTTTCCCTTTGGAAGATTTTTTCACCGATTTTCATCATTAAAAAAAGCAAGTAGGCGTCTTGCTGGAATGCGTACAGCGTAGACTGTAGACATGAGGGTTAGAAGCCGTAGCTTTTGACTTGGATCCAGAACACCCCTAACCACAAGAACATAATGTTTCTGCAAAGCCTATAAGACCGCAAGTCTTTATATGATGTTCTGCGGTCAACGTCTGTAAAGACTGTGTGTTATATTCACAGACGGCCCAATTTGCTTGGGTCATTTGAATGAATGAATGTATGAATGAAGGCCATTTGTGGACTGAGATTATCTCGTCCCGTACTGTCAGCTGGTTCAAAGCACCCAATAAAAAACCACGAGAGAAAGAAGAAAGAGACGGAAGAGTTAATTAACAAGATCTGAAATATCTGAGGAAAAATAACGCGCTAAAAGATAAGGCACCCAAGAAAAAACTACATTTTATCTACAGTTTATCAAACTGTATTCACAGGAGGAGATAATTGAGATAAGTGATGAGCAAATAGATAATGTGTAAAAAAATCATTGTTCATCAAGTAAATCAAGTAAAAAGAGTCAAACAGTGGAAGTAATTCTCATCGTCGGGCATCTAAACAATAAGAAAGTGTGTTGTGAATTGTATATGACAATCATATGAATGCAGCTGAACGTTTACAGATAGACAGTCTTACAGTCTTAACAGATACAGGCTCCCAGAGCACCACAGCAATATAACTCACGATAGCAGAGGGACGCTCAGGAGGCGCACTCAAATGGTGGTGATTGCTGGCTAGCTCCTTCAGCGCTCGCTCTCTCTCTCTCTCTCTCTCCCCCCCCCCCTCTCTCTCTCTCTCTCTCTCTCTCTCTCTCTCTCTCTAAAGTCGTCAACAGACACGGTGCTAGACGCAGCCAGCAGAGATTAGCAGCGTGTTTTAAGCTGTCAAGCCTCCATCACTGTTTATGCATTCGTATTGAGTGTCTGAGCGTGCTGGAGGCTTTTACTGCACGCATGCTCTTTCCCTCCCTTGAGTGTCTGTGTGCATGTCTGTGTGTGTGTGTGTGTGTGTGTTTGAATAATATCTTCTGCCTTATGTACTGTATATGTGTATGTATGTGTGGATGTTTCTTTGTGTGTGTGTGTGTGCATGTGTGTTGAGTGAGAGTGTTTAATATCTCCCCACTGATGTCTCGGTACGTGTGTTTCTCTGTCGACGCATAAATTCACACATTCAAAAATGTGTGAAATGTATGACCTCTTGCGTCGGCATACTATATCTACCGTGTTGCTCGCGGCGATGATCATCTCGTCTCATGACGTGTTCTTCCCTCTCCTCCGCCAGAACAAGGCAAGGTTCTCAAGGTTCTCCACACCAGTGAGGAGGCCTTCATCATCGCCCAGTACTCCCTGTTCCACAACGAGGGGCCCGTCCTCAACATGGCCATCGACGGACAGAAGGTACAGAGAAAGTTACTCGAATTAATTGCAACATAGACCAGTCAACTACAACCATAAAACCATTCGTCAACAACTCTATTTTACTATTATTTTATACAAGGTTTAGACTTAGGAGTTAATTACCAATACCAATTTCATGTCATATGTACAGTATATACATTGTGAATCACTGTCACGATCGAAAACAAATGTCCAATATTTATACATTAATTTTGTATGAAGCGGAGCAAACATGGACACATTCATCACCACAGCATCTTCTCCTCCTCCTCCACCTCCTCCTCACAGGGACACCTCTACGTTGGCACAGCAATGGAGGTCCAGAGGCTGCAATTGGCTGACTGTGGTCGCTATGGAGACACGTGCAGGGACTGCATCCTCTCCCGCGATCCGTACTGCGGATGGGACCGAGCCAGGAGGAAGTGCATCCCCATCCCGGCCGGGTACAACATCAGCTCTGGGTGAGACAGGAAGTGACCTCACCCTCACAGAGCTGCAGCAGCAGGCGGAGGAGGAGGACTGAATGAGACACGGAATATGGACTGTGTTGTCACGGTTACGGACCCACATTCTACATCGAGCTGCAGCCCCCAAACGTCTTTTATATTGTGTGACGTTCTCTTTTGTGTGTGTGTGTGTGTGTGTGCATCCACGTACACACAGAAGAAAGACACAGAAAGACATTTATTTAGCACCTTTCTTTTGTGTTCTTGAGGTCATAGGGAGAGTAAGGTGGCAGATGGTTATATCTTTATTTATATTCTATAATGAAAGTTATATGTGTGACTGTTGGCCGTCTTAATCACTTTTTTAAGCATCATGAGACATCAACAGCCTGCCAGATCTTTTATGAAGTCATGATGAAGACATCTGCTCATATTTTTATGAGGGCTAAATTTGACTCATTTTACAATAGATTTTCATTGTTTTGTAGCCTGTAAGTAATCGTGGAGGTTAAAGAGGCGTTAAAAATAAACCACGGCTTCACAGAGTGTGTCTATCCCTCGAGACATTGTGGCTCTGGAAGAGAGACGTGTGTGAAGGAACCCCTAGCTTTGCTTCGGCAAACCGATCTTTGACTCGCAAGCTATCTATATTTGCAGAGCTCAGTGTGACTAAATGTTTCTGTATCTTTGTCTCCCTTCCCCTCCGTTATCGTCCAACAGGGCTCTGATTCAGAATCTGGATCAGTCCAACGCGTCTGTTTGCGGGGAGGCTGCTGGTGAGTGTGCGCTATCCTTCTCTTCCCTTCCCTTCTCTTCTTCTCCTCGTCGATCCTTCATTCAATATTTCAGCGCTCCACGGCTCCAGGAGATTACTATCATATAATTGAGGCCCGGCGAAAAGCCTTCAGGCCCAGTTCTTTATTTAAACACTTGCCCTGCTTCAAATCCCGGAGACGAGTTCCAACCTTGGGTAGAGCGATTTCTGAAGATTAATTCATGATGCGTATGTACAATGGCATGGTTGCAGGGGATAAAATATAATATAAAACCTTTTTTCTTTTCTTTTTCTTTCCTAAACGGCCACGGTCAAATTTCATAAAAGAAAAAATATAAACAAAATTATACTTTGAGTTTCCACTGGAAAAAGTAACAGTCTCAGTGGAATAGAGCCTTGGGAGAGATATGTGACTTGAGACTCACACAACCTTTCAGAATTGTGGTATACGCTTTGAACCACAGCATAGACTTATCAACTCAAGATTATGCATTAACAATTCAAAACAAAACACACAAAAACTATCTCAACCGTCACCTTTTTGCATGATCTCATCTCCAGACAGTGTATATATTCATGCAAAATTCAAATGCGGAGGCACGGCTCAGACCTTCATCTTATCATTTGCTTTTCTTGTTATCTTCTAAAAGATTGCTCCTCCGTGTTTATTCTTCCTCTATCGTGAATCTCTGTCATCGTCTTCCAACCTTGAACCTGCAACCTCCCTTCTGGCTCCGCAGCGCTGAAGCAACGCCGAACCTCCCCCAGGAACGTGGTGGTGCAGTCCAACACCACGGTGTTCCTGCCCTGCCCCGTGCGCTCCTTCCACGCCGCCTACCGCTGGGAGGTGGACAACTTCCTCAAGAGCTTCCCGTGCCTCTTCTCCGGGGACTCGTGCGTGCTGGGCCCCGCCGCCATTGACCTGCCGCTGCGTGAGGGTGTGTTCCGCTGCATGGCCACCGAGGACGGCTTCAAGGTGGAGGTGATCTCCTACCGCCTGGTGTACAACGCGGGGCGCCGGGCCTCCGCCCTGGGCTCCGCCCTGCTGCTGGCGGCGGCCACGCTCTGGCTGCTGTGACTTTGAGCCCCACCCGCTGACACTGACCCCTTTTCTTCTCCGTCGTCACCGCCGTCTCCGTGGTGACTGCGGAGGAACGGAAAGGGGGAGGAGCCACCATCCGAGGTCCAGGTCAGGTTCGCAGAGCATGGAGTTTGAGACGCTCTCCGTGAGGAACTTTTTTCTCCCGAATTGATTTCACTTTCTTTTTCTTTCTTTCTTTCTTTCTTTCTTTTTCTTTTTTCTTGAAAAAAATCAAGTTTAACAAGTATTCAGTCGGAATGTCAGATTCAATTGATAAAACAGCATAATTGTATAATGTTTGTAGTATGAAAGCTGCATTAATCCAAACAGCATATTTTACAATCGACAGTCGTCTGCTAATTGAAGCATTGTTGCCTAGGAATTTTAAGAAAACATATCAAGGAATGAAACTAAACCCACACCCCAACAAGTGCTTTGCGAACCTTGCCTTTTCTGACTTAAAAATAACATGCATATCCAACAAGTCGAGGAATATACAATACTACGCCAATTCCATTTATTTTCACCAGTCCTCAAATCACTTTAAAACCCTATACTTAATAGTGCTTATTTGTGAAATTGTAAACCTTTATCACTGCTCATACATCTCGACCCTACGTCGCAAACATACTCATCGAAACCTTGTTTGTCATCGACACCTTGCTAGTCAGTGCATCTCGATAAGTAACTCATAAATACATACTGGTATGAAGATTTAATACAAATTAAAGAAAGCCTTAACTCTTCTGGGACATTGACCCCTAAGCACAATACTTTGGCAGAGGATGAGGAGGAGGAGGAGGAGGCGAAACATGGCCGCCGCGCTTGTATGTGTAAACGCTGCAGTGAGGTGTGCCGACAGCGCTGGGCAACGAGCGGTCACCTCATGACAGCAGGTGGGCGGACGGGTAGGAGCTCATTCTGGAAACATCACTGTGTCTCAGCGAAAAGGCAGGGTTTTGTTTTATTGATTTGTAGGAACGATATTGGTTGTTGTTTTTTTTTTAAATCGTACGCTTTGTTCTTGGTGTTTCTCGCTTTATTTAAGTGTTCTTGTGGGGGAAAAAACAACCCAAATATGAGATGTATTTGATCATACTATTGCTATTTCAGCTGTAGAAAATACTGAACAAAAATCTTTTTTTTTTTAATTGTAATTGTGACCAAAACAAACGAACACATGAACCTAAATACAAATATTTGATCATGAAGACAGGTCGTCTGATAAAATCATTTAATTATAATTTGATCATTAAAATTATATTTTTTAGGGTGATGCCACCGTAATGCTATAAAGCGGCGTAAAAAAAACAGATAAAAGAAAAATATTTTTCATCCTCACGTTTCTGTTGACTGTTCCTCAGACTAAAGTGTTGATATCTGTCTTTGCCTCTGGCCTCAGCAGCCGGAGGCAGGAGGGCTCCTGTGTGTCAGATTCTGCTCATCCTGGACCCAAACGCATGAACTTTGCTTTCCATTCATCCTCCATCCAATGTACAAACAAACCTGTAAACGTGGTGTTCTTTTTCTTTTCGGTTGCTTTAACCTTTTGAGTTAAAAAAAAAAAAAAAGACATCCACATGATAGTGCAATGGGCAGGCGAGGATTAAGGTGATGTAGATTGTGTGGTAGATTTGTTATTTCATAGTTTTAACGGAGAAAAGAAAGCTTGTGATTGTAAAAAAAAAAAAAAAAATGCTATGTGAAGAAAGTTATGTATTTCATTGCTCTGCCAGTGCTGAATCCTACCGTTGCTGCCTATGTATGTGACCGTATTGTCTCGTTAGTTTGAGGTTTTATAGACCATAGTTATAACATGATGTGTAACCATTGAATACTTTGACCTCGACCACCCAACCCCCCCCCACCCCCCCCCCAACCACCCTCCCACCCAGGGACGCCAATGTTAACAGGCAGACTGTTGATTTTCATGACGGTAACTTTATGGTTGTGAAACGGCTGAAGGCTTGGCGTTATTTAAGAAGATCCCTAACTGGTCGGCAACCGTTCACAACAATGGCCGCCAGCTGATTAACAAAGACCTTTAGCTAGCGACGCCGGACGCAGTCCTGAACGCACATTGCCGAACCTCGTAGTGTAATCATTAACATGAGGCGACAGTACAACAAAACATACTCTCTCTGTGGTTTTTGCCGGTGTTCACTGTGTGGTTGCACCATGACAGTAGCGCTGCTGTTGGACTACAGTGTCCACTCATAAAATAACACTTAATCTATAGACTGAAATAGAAGGCTTGCACGGGAGCTCATTATATGGCAGTTGCTTCAACGTGGCTACGGAAACCATTGTTGAATAATATTACCTCCCTTAGCCAAACTAATTATTATGTCGGGGGAATTATGTCAAAATGAATAGTCTATCAGGCAATGAGGCCAGCATACAATAATTATTTTCCTCCGTCCAGGGCGGATGTGTATAATAATCGGTATATCTCTTGTCATCAGCTGGGGAAAGTCTCATTCCACGCCTGGTTTGGTCGTTTGCTGCCGTGCCCCTCCTAATGCTCGGACTGCTGCTTATACTTCATTGCACTGAAACAGACTGCGAACTGTGCTGTATAGACCTGCGAGCGCTGGTGTTCACCCACACGCCTGGTGGCTCGCTGCCCTGTTCCCCATCTCTTTACTGTTTAGTCCTTCAGCAGATCGATGCTTCTATCCAGAGCGAATGGATTCAGAGACATCGAGGAGCAGGTAGGGGTTATAGGGACATCGTAACCTCGGGTCCAGAAGTCTGACAGTGCCGTAGGCGATGGTAGATTATTAGATGATCGTCTGATGTGTGATCTGATTTGGGACATCGTCACTCAAGGATGCCTATGTGTTGTCGGGTGCGGGACATTGGGGATCGAACCCGGTTCCTTACGTAAGGCGGGGATGTATGCAGAACCATGTGGTGAAGTAGTGCTAGTTACACGTGTAAGATGTACAAACTAATGTCCACCATTGCTGTGCACTGTACCAACTGTTTATGTCTTCTAGACCACAGAGCTGTAAGCCACGCCGGCGCGGCGGTGGGATTAGGTCAAATTAACCTTGGCCTCAGGGCCCGGCGGCTTCTTCTTCTTTTTGTTTCGTTTTCGGGGTTTTTTCGCGGCTAAATTAACGACCATGATGTCAGAGGGCGGCTGTTAAAAGTGGGGCAGTTAAGTTGTCTGGCAGGCGGGTATATTCAACCCTTTCATGGCCCGAAACGCCGGCCGGTGCTACTGGTGTGTATTATATACAGACGATTCCCACTGAGCACTTTACTTAATTACCCCCCCCCCCCCCCGCTACAGGCCATTCCTCTAATGACATCACTTAATACGCCGAACGCAGCGCAGCACACTGACTGCGTCTGCCCTTGAGAGCGGCGCAGGACGGGCCGCTGCTGCTGCTGCCGCTGCTGCTGCTGCTGCTGCCGCTGCTGCTGCTCCACCAAGGCTACCATAGAGAGCTACACGTTGTGAACACATAATTTAATAACAAGCACTGGCTTTCAGGCACTCAGGACGGCAACCTGCCGCGCTGCTGCGTACACGAATCAACCGGATCGGGTCAAGTTAGTCGTCTGTTTCTGTTTCCACTTTGGGGTTTTTTCGAGTGCCAAATACTGTATCTTATGTGTGTGCCAAAATTCAATGTCTTAATATCTATATAGATTTATATATGAGTTTGAAGATAACACGAGAGATTCTAATAAAGTGATTTCTATTTGTTCCATGCCATTCCACAACGCCACCTCATGACGTATTTTTAAAGGACATAACACACATTCATGATGACGTGTTTCCCGGAATTTAAGATGTGCAGTGAAAATTAATAAAGTACTCAAATAATATCTGTTGTGTATTGCCTCAAATCAATCCTGTATCACACATGGGAATACTCTATATGACATATATATCTACCTGTCCATCTTTCTATCTATCTGTCTATGTCTGTCATATATCTTTCTAGCAAATGGGATGCATCACTTACAAGACACAACTAGACACAATGACACAAAATGGTTGACAGCTTGATGGGCTGCTTACAAGGCAGGAAGCTTTACCGCCTCCTACAGGCTACAAAGGGTTAAAGCTAAAAAGAAGAAAGACCGACCTGGTAGTGTTACTTTATGAGGGTAATGTCTCTCTCTCTCTCTCTCTCTCTCTCCTTTGTATTTTATTTTATTTTAGATGTTAGGGAAATTGATTTCTGCAACACCGTGTATACTTACTGTCCTTTGAGTGTTGAAGCAGTATTAAAGTTCAGGGTAGGTGGTAAGTCGATGACCAACCACATGGTAGTGGACACTCACCTCCAGACACAGGGCAGCTCACCATGAAGTCGGTACAGGACAGGAGTTTTGGGGCCTTCTGATAATGAGAGAAAATGAAATAAAAAAGTATTCTGTTAAATATCTATAAAATAGCTACAGGGGCAAATGGGCAGGATTATGCTGCTGTGCAGTTCGGAAACCAAGATCGGATATATTTCTCTTCCAGGTGGACAGAGTGGCTCTTGAGGAGGAGACTACACCACTCCATGTTGCCATGACACAACACTAGCGTTGTAGCTACCGGCAGGGAGGCCATGCTTAGTAGCACCCCTCATGCTTAGCAGCACCCCTCATGCTTAGCAGCACCCCTCATACTTAGCACCCCTCATGCTTAGTAGCACCCCTCATGCTTAGCAGCACCCCTCATGCTTAGCAGCACCCCTCATGCTTAGTAGCACCCCTCATGCTTAGCACCCCTCATGCTTAGCAGCACCCCTCATGCTTAGCAGCACCCCTCATGCTTAGCACCCCTCATGCTTAGCACCCTCATGCTTAGCACCCCTCATGCTTAGCACCCCCTCATACTTAGCACCCCTCATGCTTAGTAGCACCCATCATGCTTAGCACCCCTCATGCTTAGCACCCCCTATGCTTAGCTCGCCCCTCATGCTTAGCGCCCTTCATGCTTAGCAAGCACCCCTCATGTTGAGCACCCTTCATGTTTAGCACCTGTCATTTTTAGCACCCCTCGTGCTTAGCTGCACCCCTCATGTTTCGCAGCACCCCTTGTGCTGAGCACCCCTCATGCTGTATGGAGTACACTTCATGGACTTGGAGGATACAGGTGGCCTTGATGCAGACCTCCGCTGCCTCAGGGTCTGAATATGTCTCACTGGGAAGATGCAAGTCCAGACTGCTCCCTGTCTCCTGTGGTGTTCCACAAGGGTCGGTCCTCGGCCCCATCCTCTTCATTATTTACATACTCCCCCTCAGTCGTGTCATCAGCAGACATAGGATGTCTTTCCACTGTTATGCTGACGACACACAGCTTTACATCAAAACTGCCCCAAGCCCCTCTGCAGCCATGTCATGTCTCACCGCCTGTCTTGGGGAGATAAAGGCATGGATGAGCAACACCTTTCTCCAGTTAAACAGCAGCAAAACAGAAGCCCTTCTTGTTGGCACTCCACACCAGGTTCAGTCATCCTCCATAACTCATCTCACCTTCGACGGTCAGGTCATACCCCTCTCCTCCACAGTCACTAATCTGGGAGTTAGGTTTGACCGTCACCTGACCTTTAATGACCATATAAAACACCTGTGCAAAACCTCCTTTTATCATCTCAAAAACATCGCCGAACTCCGCCCCACTTTAACCCTGTCAGATGCAGAGAAGCTTGTCCACGCCTTTATCTCCTCAAGACTGGACTACTGTAACTCACTCTTCACTGGGATCACTGGCAAGAACATCCAGAAGCTGCAATACATTCAAAACAGCGCTGCCAGGATCCTGATGAGAGTCCGGAAATATGAGCACATAACACCCCAGATTCTACACTCACTACACTGGCTCCCTGTCTCATTCCGGATTGACTCCAAAGTCCTGCTACTCACCCATAAATGCATAAATGGACATGCACCTCCCTACCTACAAGAACTCATTACTCCCCAAACCTCCACTCGTACCCTCAGATCAACAAACAGCTCGCTCCTCCGGGTCCCCAACACCAAGCTCCGCACCATGGGGGGCGACCGGGCTTTTTGCTCGGCAGCACCGCGCCTATGGAACAGCCTCCCTGACCACCTAAGGGCAACACAGACACTGGACTCTTTTAAGACTAAAGCCTAAAAACCTTTTTATTCAGGAAGGCGTTTTTGATTTTGTGTAAAATCACTGTCAGCTATTTCTTTATTCACTGTTTTCTATTATGCTTATGTTTACTATGTTGAGTTTTTTGATGATAGTTTGTTTTAACTATGTTTTTACTATGTATTGGCTCTATGGCACTCTGAGATTCCTGGAATGAAAAGTGCGTTACAAATAAAATGCATTATTATTATTATTATTAAGTTTTTGACACGCCAGCTCATGTTCCACCGAGAGGAGAGACCGCCAAAACTACATTCCACAGTCAACCTGCTGTGTTATACATCCTCTCCTCTCTGAAAATACCAGAGCCACGGACAACAGTGACGAGGGACCTCATCACCCACAAGGACATATGGTGGGTCGTATCGTAGGTCATTGTGAGTGTATAGTGCAGTAGGGCATTGTCACAGTGTGCTTTGGAAGTTGTATAGTGCAGTGGGGCATTGTCACCGCGAGCCCTTATTGAGGAGTCTGATGGTAGTAGCTGTCTCTGAGTCTGGAGGTGCAGCCAAGCTCCTGTATCGCCTGCCAGACGGTAACAGGACGGTAACAGAACAGACCGCACGCTGGGTAGCTGTGGTCCCTCAGGATACTGTGTGCCTTCCGCAGGCCTCGTCGGTGGTGGTAGGTATCCTGAACTGCGGGGAGTCTGTCTGCCCGTGATGTGTTGCGCCATCTCCACCACTCTCTGGAGGGGGTGGGTGTGCGGCTGTGGGAGGAACCGTTTCCGTACCAGTCTCCCCATGGTGCACCTGTTGAAGTGCGTGAGGATGCTGGTATTCGTGTAAAACTGCCTCAGTCTTCTCAGGAAGTAGAGCCCCTGGCGAGCCTTATTTCTATTGACAATTAGACAGCACCGGTTTCGCTTGGAAGCCCCCTGGACACTGGGGTGGGGATTTTCCACTGGCGTTTCACTTTTCAATTCGAGTTTGGGGGTATTTTTCCGCATTTAAATGAACGGGAAAGACTGCTTTAATGTACTTTAGTTCAGACCATTCAGCACACTGGTACTGGTAGTGGTCCTTTTACTTCCCTGATTAACTCGATGTTCCTTTGTGAAAAGTGTTAGCAACCACATAAGAAAAAACAGTCATTTACCGGAAGAACACTCCTACTGACACATCCCACATTCCTGAATAGTCAGACACACAAACACCCACTCACTAACACCCACTCTCACTCACACACACACACACACACACACACACACACACACACACTCACTCACTCACACACACGCCACATGAGCGGCGCGGATCACAGCTGATTCATTCCGGGCAGCTGTTGTGGACCAGGCACTGGCGAGACCTTTAACCCAGAAGGTAGGACGGAGGACCAGTCTCACTCTCAGGGGTCTGTAGTTTGATCATGCAGGTTGTGGTTGTGGTTAAAACATGAGAGCTTCCCCGACTCTCTCTCTGTTGCGTAGAACAGCTTCTGGGCTGACTTCTCTTATATTTGAGTCGGGTCGGATCTCGCGGGAAAACTACTACAAAAACAACTACAATATATATATATATTTCCTAGCTTTTTTGTGTACAAGGTTTAATTATGATTAGAATTAATATTAGTTTCTGATTGTTATTGTCTCAAGCCACGGAGCTCAGAATGCACTGATTCTTACTTATAGTACCTTATAGTACAAAGTTGGCTCATGTTGACATCTCTCTTGGATCTGGTTAGGTATGAGAAAGAATAGAAGTATTTTTTGCAGAATTACAATCTGTTACGAAGATGATTTATTTGTTGCTATTTACTTTTGTTACGTGTGTGTGTGTGTGCGTGCGTGTGTGTGTGTGTGCACGTTATGACCAATATTGCGTCTGTGTGTGTGTGTGTGTGTGTGTGTGCGTGCGTGTGTGTGTGTGCGTGTGCACGTTATGACCAATATTGCGTCTGTGTGTGTGTGTGTGTGTGTGCGTGTGCACGTTATGACCAATATTGCGTCTGTGTGTGTGTGCGTGTGTGTGTGTGTGTGCACGTTATGACCAATATTGCGTCTGTGTGTGTGTGTGTGTGTGTGTGTGTGTGTGTGTGTGTGCGCGCGCGTGCATGCTGCAGGTGCGCATGTCAGGGTTGTGATCAATATTGTGATTATGTCTTCAAACCGTTTAGATTACACGTTAGCACAGCACGATCATTTTGTGCAGATCAATAACACGGCTCAGATCCGAGAAGATCAATATGTATCGGATGGATAGTGACTCAGAGGTGTTTGAAGAGTTTGAGTCGTTTAAAAACTTTTAATCATTTGTCTGATCTTCTGTTAGTTGTTCTGTGATCAACCGTTGGCTGTTACCAAGGTGACAGTATCGGCTTTCTGCATCATCAATAAACCTTCAACCAGTTGCCAGGCGTAGCATGGCCGCCTTTTATCTACCCAGCCTGAACCCTGATCCTAGCAGCAGATTTTTCAGGACTAACACACAACTAGAGCTTCTGTATCTAAAAGTAACACTCAATGATAACAAGTGAGACACGGTCACACACACACACACACACACACACACACACACACACACACACACACACACACACACACACCAACTTTTGAACACAGCAGACTTTTGTCTTGTTTTGATCAGAAACATCTGCTCAAATATTTGATAGCAGCCCAAAGAGGAAGCCAAATGTCTCATTTCCTTTGGAACATTTATTGTTTTTACTTGACTTGATCTGCTGACTTCATCTGCTGACTTGATCTGCTTTGAAATACGTTACCCAATGGCGAGGTCATGGTGGAGGTCATGGTGGAAGTCATGGTGTAGCCCCAGTGGAATAATCATAATCACTGCTGTGGCCATGAAACCCGGTAGACAAACTGCAGAATTGGCTTTAATTTGGGCTCGCATTTGAATTGAATCCAAATAAATATCAGAAACAAAGACACTCAAACTTGTTATTTTCAATTGCGAATTGAAAATAGTCCTTTCTATCTTGAGCAGAACTATTTTGACTGAAACAATTTCCATCAGAATTCATAAAGTATAATCTGAATCCAATCACAGAAGGATTGGTGAGGTCCCATCAAGTCGAGCTGAAAGTATTTTAGACTGCAGCCCTCCTCTTTTTGAAGCCAGGGCCCAGTAGACCCAGTACACCCTCAGCCCTTCTTTGAATGACATAAATCTGAATATATCTAGTCATTGAATTGAAAAATCTACATAAAAGTGCAGTGTGTAGAATTTAGTGGCATCTAGCGTAACTGACTTGATACATCAATTCAGCTGATGGCAATCTGCAACCTCGATGCCACTAAATCCTACACACTGCACTTTTAAATGTCAAATATAGTTTATCAGTTTTCAATTATCACTGGTTGGTTAAATCAGTTTTCAGAGTAATCTGACACATGATTTGTTAAAGGACTCCCCTTACACCACCAGGTGTGAGCGTGATTAGCCATTCCAAGTGGTTCCCAAAAACAGTTGGAATGGTCCCACTTGACATCACAAGTGGGAGTGTTTACCTAGAAGTATGCTGGATAGACCAGCCTACCCAGTGGGCTGGATCAACTGGTAGGCTGATCTATCCACCATACAGCTGGGTCCAACCGGTTTTTGAAACCGATCACGCTAATCAAGCTCACACCTGGTGGTATAATATGTCTCCTTTAAATGTAAATTCCATGGTCTGATGGGTCTACTGTAGTTCACACAGGTGGGACAAAATAATAACAAATAAATATAGAAAATCACAACAACAAAAAAGAAAAATCATCAGCTTTTCATTTAAATATTCTCAGACCTCATATTTAGGGCATCTTGCTCAAGGATGCTTATCGTAGTCTGTGGACATTGGTTATCAAATCCAGTAAATAATTGGCTGTGAGTCAATCACACTAACCACACAAATATATATTTATTTGGACATGGTCACTAGCACACAGTTTAGAAAGGAAGTACGAAGCGTGACGACAACCCACCGGCCTAACAAGAGACATGTTGTCGTTCCATCAACACTACAGCCGTTCATTATTTCATTCTCACGTGTTGCCTGCGTGCTGAGAGAGAGAGAGAGAGAGAGAGAGAGAGAGAGAGAGAGAGAGAGAGAGAGAGAGAGAGAGAGAGAGAGAGAGAGAGAGAGAGAGAGAGAGAGAGAGAGAGAGAGAGAGAGAGAGAGAGAGATTGATTTTGTATATTCTTTTTATATAAACATATTATGTGGCCAATAGGTAGAGTGCAGACATTGGGGGCTTGAAACCACAACCTTTCGGATGAGAGTCAAACTCCCTTACCACCAGACAATTTTCTTTATTGGATAATTTGTATAAAGTGTGTAAAGTGATGCTGTCCACCACATCATGCATCTTGATGCTCCCCAAACACTGACAACAAGGTAGCAGATTATTACAGGACTTCAATGATTTGCTTTATGATTTTGGATAATCCTAACCCAAACCATGGACCCTCCCTAACACCTATGATCTGACGAAACACCAACACTTGCATTTTAGTGCGTGTGACAGAATGTCAACAGGTCACACATTTGTTGACTACCTTCTAGACGTTAGGCTATCTATTATCTATTATATCTATTATATCTATCTACTATTATATCTATTATAATTGTACCCATAAATCTTTCTCAGTGACATGAATAAACAATTTGACACATTACCAGTAAGCATTCCCTCCATATAATTGCTATCAGGAACTCGTCTATCTGGATCTTCAGTTGACCCATATTAAGTGTAATTGAATACGCCAATGTCACCTGAAGTTGTTTAGATTCACTATAGGGTCACTCCTGGGATACAGTTGTGTTGACACGGTGCAATGAGGAGGACAATGGCCAACAGCACTAGTTAGCGCGTCTGGTTAGCCTATTCATTTCGAAACAAAGCAGGAATTCTGCACGCTATCTTTACGAGTCCATTGAAGACAAACATTATCCCAGTCATGGGGTTTCCCCAGACAGTTTTTGCAGGAGGCCAACGTCCATAAAAACCTGGAATTGGGCCCACACGCGCACACAACTGCGTGGCTTCTGTGTTTAAAGATGTGTTTATGAGTATGGAGGAGATTGTTTAGAACACGTGCCACTCTGGGAATTTGTCCGCTACACACAGGAAATTGCAGCAAATCACCACCAACAGCAACAGCTGAAACACTTTCTTCACTTGTTCTGTCTTAACAAGGTCAATATGTCGAGCTTAATGGCTCACTGGGTAGGGTTTGGGAACATTTTAATTTGTAAATAATTACTATGGCACATATTTTTTGGAGAAAGAATAATAAGACAATGAGGAACAAGGAAGGAGCAACCCCATAAACAAATAGAGAGCGCTATTAATCATTGTAGTCAAGTACAGTCTATTATACTTAGCAGAACCATGACTAATATCGACCACTGTTGACCTCGGTACAATGTGAGGAGTTTCTTGGCTGCATATGACATTCATGGAGTGAGAGGGAGGACTACATGACAAGTTTACTAGGGGTGGCACGGTTCATGAAAAAAACTGAAAACCGTTCGGTTGGCTTGTCTCGGTTCGGAGGATGTGTGCGTTGTACGGTTCGATGGTTCATGGCATGCGCAGCCTCGTGACCGGATGTGACCTCAGACAGTGTGTTTCCCTTTCGAGCGAAAGAAGAGGTGTAGTGTGTGAAGTAGGGGTTGCACGACTTCTCATTTTTTCAAGTCGACTTTTCTATCAATAAAGTCGACGTAACGGGCTGTCCAAAAAAATAAAAAGCACGGTTTTCCTCTGCGCAAACAGCCGCTCGAAATCACTTAAAAATTACCAAGCCAAAATGATCTACCTACACAAAAAATGCTAAATATATCCCGAGTATACTTCATATAAAGGGGGGGCGGGGGGGGGCTCCGTTCATTCGCGGTTCTGATCCGGGATGGGGTGGGGGGGTGGATATCGCTGGATATCCACCCCACTACATTCTGTTATCATTCATCCGATGAATGATAACATCAAAAAAAAATGTAATGGCATGCGATCTACCCGGACTTCCTTTGCGATCGACGTATTGGGCACCCCTTTCCCCCCCACCGGCCACCGCATTTGCTGGAGTGTTAAAGATTAAAAGAAAAAATAACAACAAGAACCATACAGAACCGAAAACCGTGACCCTAAAACCGTGATACGAACCGAACCGTGGGTTTTGTGACTCAAGTTACACAACTCAAGGACAGTGATATCATTTGCATTACACATAGCGCAATATGATATCAAGAAAATTGACTGGTTTGGGAAATTGCTGGACTGTTGGTGTATTAAACTCATGTTGAATTAATACGCTGTGTAAATCTAAGCTTGATTCTATTTAAATCAAATTATCTGTCACATATTTTGACCCCCTGGCTAAGACAAGTTGATAAGAGATCACGCCCTCCCCCAATTCTAGTGATCTATAAAAGGAAATTGCTGATCTACTGCTATCTATTGACGCGTTTGTCAAAACATAAATATTAACCCAAACCTCGTCATCCCTTCACTAGATACAACTGTTTGTTTAGTGTGGTTATAAAGCCAGATGACACACGCGGGAACCACAACAATGCGAGACGAGGCAGACACAATTCTGCCCAAGATTAAGGGTTAGAATAGTGGATTGAGTTTGCCAGTAGCAGTAGGTAAGTAGATATGAATGCTATACAGTGCTAAGGATCAGTTTGTGAAGAATCTACCATCCGTTTTATTGTGGTTATTGAAGCTCAGATGTTATGGCTGAACTTACTATTCCTAGAGAGACATTTGCATGACCTGCTTGTGTGGGTGTATTAAACTGTGAATCAACCACAGTTTAATACACCTGAATCCTCTGTCTGCTTGTTCATCTGTTCAGTAATGATGTTTCTGTGTATACAGAGCTCAGTTTTAATACATCTGCATTTCAGAGAACTAGTGATTTTTTTCGCCATCCGTTAGATGTTCTGTTCACATGTAATGCAATTTAAACTGTTACTGTGCACATCCTCTGTCACCTGTTGAAACACTTTTCTTCCATTTCCTCGAAATGCATTTCAAATCAACACATTGCATCAGCTATTGCATCAATGGGTGCAACAGAGAGATACATGGAGAGATAAACAGAGAGATAGAGGTACATTTCCCTTCACCCTCAAGATGGTCGAGTCTTTTACTGACCTTTCCGGGGACTCTGCATCACAGAGAGAGTGGCAGTTTTCACTTCTCTCTTTCAGCCTGACGGCGGAAACTTGAGCGCAACATAAGCGTTAGCACATCCCAAGTCAAGCAATCATTGACAGGCATCCTGAAGACTATGCCTAAAGTGCAATTGCCTAGTTGTTGGATTTACTCAGCCAACGCAGCCAAGACTTACACCTTTCCTTTCTATTTGCTTTACAGATCTATCCACAATGCCTTGGACTTTGCTGAGCCTAAGTGCTCTGCTCTCTGGATTAGTCACGTCTCACTCCCCGACTCTGTCCACAGTCCCCGCGACGTCCTCCGAAGAAGGACCCTGCCGTATCTACAACTCTAGACGCTCGGCAGACTGCCTGGGAAGACAACTCGACCGCATTCCCTGGCGGCAACTTCCATCCACACTGGAGCAGGTAGACCTCTCATACAACAAACTTCAGATGATCCATGCTGAAGACTTCCACAATCTCCCCCGGCTTCAGGTCCTTCTACTGCAGTTCAACGTTATTTCCCACATCGATGAAGACGCTTTCAAGCACAACCCCGTCCTGGAGCATCTAAATATATTCAACAACTCCCTGCATGAGATCCCTTTCACAGCTCTGATGCCGCTAACAAACCTCAAGAAACTCTACATGTCTAATAACCTCTACAAACAGGCAACGTTAGACGAAGGCTTTTCCAAATTTGTCAAACTCCAAGTCCTTTCCATGGGCGGATCCCTGGTCATGGGACTCAAAAAGGGTGACTTTCAGCCGTTGAAAAACATAAAATTAATGTCTTTTGCTATCAAGTGCACTTCCAATCTGAGTTACTATGAACTTGGTAGTTTAGAGGTGATCCAGACACAGCAGATGGGATTTGATATGGCCATCGACCAAAGACCTGAAGCTCTCCCTTTAATGCTGAGTGACATCGCCAACAAGACTTTCTCTGCCATTCAGTTCCGGAACCTATTTGAGTTCATGTACTTCACAGGGACGAATGACATTTTCTACAATTTAAGATATGTGACGGCTTACCAGCTCGTCTTTCATCGTGGAAAATTCAATGAGAATCTTCTACGGATGGCCTTGATGAACCTACAGGAGGCCAACTCTGTGCAGAGACTGACGCTTCAGTACATCGACTTTGCTCGTTCACCCACCTTTGTAGACAGTGGTGCAGGATCCAGTATAACAAACCTTCAATTGGATAGATTGGCTCTTTGGTAAGTATCATGGGGGCAGGATCTCTGGTAAACAACTAAAAAGTAATAGTAGCAAAATGTTGGTGAAATCCAAAAGGGGCTATCCTATTTTTAAGTGGTAGATATAGTATAGTATAGATGTATAGGGATGGATGATCTTTGTTATGTTTTTTAATAGTTTTAAATGATCTGTAATTGAAATGATTTGTTCAAACAGGTATATCAGCAACCCTGATGTGTTGCGGTTTGACTGGCGTTTTACTTGGTTTGACAAGGTCAAAGAGCTGTCTCTCCAGTATGTGTATTTCAACTCCGTGCCATGTGACGCCTGGGCCGAGATGGGGAGTCTGGAGGTGCTGGACGTATCCAACAACCGCCTGGTGGACTCTGTGCTCTACAACAAGAGGTGTGACTATACGGGCAGTGCACCCCATCTTCGTATTTTCAACCTGAGCACCAACGACCTTGTCAGCCTGAAAGAACTGTCGTACTTGACAAAGGGGTTTGAGCGACTGGAAGTGCTGGATCTAAGCAACAACAAGCTGGGCTCCGCTGAGGGGATCGATGATTGCGTGTGGAAGCCAAATATCACCAGACTCATCGCTCACGATAACCAGTTTGTGAGTGAGGCCCTGAAGTGTCTGCCTACAACAGTGCAATTCCTGGACCTGTCCAACTGCGGCCTAGACCAGCTCGACTTGACCTTCTTTGACAGAACCACTCAGCTTACAGAGCTGTTGCTTAGTGGAAATAAAATCAAATTCATCCCTCCGCACTGGAGAAGCGCATCCCTGCAGATACTGTCCCTGGACGGCAACTCATTTGGGGTCATCAGCGTGGAATCCTTTCAGGAGATGCCTCGACTGTCGAACCTCAGTGCTGGCAATAACCCATACCATTGCACATGCGAGCTCCATGCCTTCATCCAGCAGACCCAGTCCCAGGGAAAGGTGAAACTCATGGAGTGGCCTGAGAACTACAGGTGTTATCATCCGGAGCCCTTCCTTAACACTCTCATAGCCCGATACTTCCCGCCGCACATGGCCTGTGATATACGCCTGGTGATTCTCATCTCTGTGGCCGTGACTACCATCGTGGTGATGATTCTGATGCTGATTTGCCACATCTTCAATATTCCCTGGTACACCAGGGCCGTCTACCAGATAGTCAGGGCTAAATACAGAGCCCACAAGGAGAAGGCAGCCGGGGAGGGGGAGGTCTTTGTGTACCATGCCTTCATATCCTACAGTCACTCCGATGCGGACTGGGTCAGGGATCAGCTCTTACCCTGCTTGGAGAACAACAGGAACCCTTATCGTCTGTGTATTCACGAGAGGGACTTCATGCCTGGAAAGTGGATAATCGACAACATCATCGACAACATTGAAAGCAGCCGAAAGGTGAGACAGTATTGTACTTTAGCATACATAAAACACACTGTCTTGTCCATAATGGCAAAAATACCCTATAAAAGAAATCTATATTTAAAAAAGGGTTAGAAGAGTAGACCTAGAAGCTTATTTGACAGTTTTTTTCTGTTTGTTTTTTTCACAGGTGATTTTTGTACTCTCGCGGCACTTTGTGAACAGCGAGTGGTGCAACTACGAGCTCTACTTCGCCCATCAGAGAGCCATGGGCAAGACGTTCAGCGATGTCATCCTGGTGTTGATGGAGCCCATGGACCCCAAGTCCCTGCCCAGCAAGTACTGCAAGCTGAAGAAGATGCTGAGCACCAAGACCTACCTGGAGTGGCCGGAGCAGCCCAAGCAGCAGTCCTTCTTCTGGGAACAGCTGAAGAGTGTATTGGGCAAGCCGTCTCTGACCAGAGACAGAGTGGACAGCGCCAGGAGCAGGGTGTCCTCAGAGGACGGGGTGTCTGTGATAGACCTCCCCCCAGAGAACCACGAGCCAGACAAACCACCAGATAATGTTGCTATTGAAGCGGATCTCCACAAAGAGGACATAGTGATGTATCATGAACCATTTAATGGGCACATCCCGATAGCACACTAAAGATCAAGAAATTACAACGTCCTTCAAAATAAGGGTAAAAATTTGTATGTCTGGTGGTGTCAGATATTGGAGTTTACAAAGAGCTATAACCAACCACCATGACATTGCTACTATGACAATAGTGACAACGTCCTTGCTGGTCTGGGTAGTCATGTTATTGTATCACCTGTCTCTCTCTGAGAGACCGCTGCTGATAGACTCTGAACAGCCATGAACTCACTGGCTCCAAAGTACTCTCCCATGATGCACTCTGGTCAACCACCCAGCTTGTGGTGACGGGCATCACGCTGTAAGATATATCAGTTGACTCAGTGACTCACACACGTATATGCATGCATTAATTGTATGTTGCACAGAAACTTGCACTGGCATGACATACCAATATACCACATGCACAGGCATACACACACCACACACACACACACACCACAATATCGCTCTTCTCCAGCATCTGTTTCTAATCAGAGCAATGCAATATTAGCCAAGCAATGTGCATACAAACCTTACCAGTGCACAGTTGCACACATCTTATGGAGACGCAAAAGTAAAGACAAAGATGTGCACACCCATGTACAGAGAGCTCTTATCAAGCTGGATCAGTCTGGAGGTTTAGTATTGTTTGAACTGGCAGTACTAGCAGTGTATTCACTAACTTATTCATTCCTCCTCTACCAACTGCTATGCTGATGACACCCAAACAGTGTTCGTTCCCTTCCCCCCCTCAGACACCCACATCGCACACCGCATATCAACATGCATGGCCGAATCAGCAGCCATGGCGACCACCAAACCACCTGGAAAGCTCAACCCCGACCAAGACTGAGCTTCTCTTCAATACCGGGTAAAGACCTGGCCTCAGATGGGACCTACTTGTCACCTATCGAGGAACATCGAAGTCTCCCCTGCACCCACAGGCAAGGAACCTTGGAGCGTGGTCCACTGGAATGACCGGAGCTGTCCAGCTCGCCACTTCCGCCAAGAAGAACCTCAAACCCACCTGTTCAGCAGTTCACCCTGGACTCTTACATAACCCCCCCACACTAACCTGCGTGTTTATATTGTCTTAACCCTTATTAAATGGCACTTAGCATTGTTTGGTTCGTTCTCAGATGTTGTATCATGCTTAGAAATGAGCCACACCTGCCCAAGCTACTTATGCAGGCACCTTGGCAATTAATGGAAACTCGTTCTACTCCCGTCCCTCCTCGTCAACATATGAATGCTGGAAAACAGCTCTATTCTTATCTTCAGGTACCACAGTGATATATTGCTGCCTCTCCTTCAACAAATGTACTCTTTGTAAGTAGCTTTGGATAAAAGCGTCTGCCCTAAATGTAAATGTAAATGTATTCATTTAGTCCATGATGCATTCTATCAACATCTATTTAATCATCCTTTGCTAAAGATTGCATTTCATTGTTTTGAACATTGCAACTTTCATACTGAACTGTGAATGTATATTTTTTTTAAACGAGTTTGGCAACATTGTGGCACTGATTCTGTACGATGGTAGTGCAGCATGGCTACGTGGTTGATGGATAGATGGATGATTTAAACTGTTTGTAAAAGTCCACCAGGTGGCACCCTGATAATAAAGAGCCGAGGAGAGGAGTTCAGAAGGCTAAATGGTATTCTGGCGTTGAATGAACAATTCAAGGCTTTCATTTGAAATAGACACTGTGAAATTTGACAGATGTTTACTTTTTTTTTATCCCATTTTTGTATGATATAATGTACATATACGTTTGGTCTTGTAGGCTGGATACCTTATCTTTGTAAATCACACAATGCTGGACGTTTGTGATGCATTTTTACACCAACAATGTAGCCTATTATTTAGCAGTCAAATAATAATTTATTATAAAAAGTAATCGGAGATTTTATGAGTGATGTTTTACAAATATTCAAAATAATTGTCATGGCTTTGATTCATTTTGTATTTCTATGTGTATTATATTCTCTGACAAGTTGTTTAATTCTATGCAAAGAGGAAAAATGGTAGTTTGGTGTTTATTTTCATTTAAACGAATGAATGAATAAAAAAATAAATAAATGTGTACCATGTTTCGTGTCTGTGCCAGCTGTGACACCCCGCTCCCATGTGTAATCTTGTTCCCCAGTCAGTCCCGGTCGGATCACTGTTTACTGTTATGTGTCTGAGCTGAGTGTGACTGAGCTCTCGTCTGTGTTAACCTGTGTTCCTTGTAGCCATTATCCCATTGGGTCCTCACCAGACTACCGCGTAACAATAATCAACAATAACAATTATCATATTGTCCAAATATATTCATTGTTGTTACATTTCTGTAGGTCATAAGGCCCCCCAGCAAACACGTCCACGTGGGCCCAGTGCAGGTCTGGCCACAACAACAGACCCACATAGACGATGGGTGTTTTGTATGACGGATGCAGACAACTCTCTCCAGTATTCAGAAGTTGGACTACAGCAAGGCTCAGTGACATTTTACCATAGCACCTTTAAAGTAGCTCAAGTTCTTAACGTAAAACCTAAGAAAATACAGAAATTACTGTGCCCAAACAGTTGCAACTGACAAACATGTTAAACATAAGATACACTTCTAACATACAAGTCCTCAGGCATCAGAATACCACATATTTGACCTTTCAATTGCTGCTGAATATAACGCAGTGCTGTCTGCTTAATTCTAAAAGGGTGCAAACAATGGAGTAAAAAAAAACAAAAAAAACCTCATCCACTCTCATTTGATTGGCCAAGTGTGTGTATGACGTCAGTGCCCACCTGTTGCCAGACAAAAAGGTCACGTGACCCCTTCCCCAGGTGACACGAGCCTCCTGCTGTAGGTTTTGATTTATTTCGAGCGCCGTATATATGTACCCGATGACCGACCGGTGAGAACCTGTCCACCAACGTTTGTTAACGCCAAGGCTGAGGTGAGTTGGACACTTTTATTCTTTTTTTTTTTGTATTACTTCTACTTAATCAGTACTTCAATCTCTGCCATATATATATGTGAAGTAATCATTCGTCAAATATAAGTATCACTTGCATTTGAACATTTTATTCATTGTGTTAGATCTGGTTGGGTTTTTTTTTTTTGCGCACTTGTAGAAACGTGAAAGGAACGTTTTAAGGTTAATTACTCGACTCAAATGTTCGAATTCAATGGAGATTTTTATTTTTTTTATTTTTGCATGAACGGTATTAGCGTTTGAAGTGATGGCAGATGATTTTGGGCATGTGATGTAGCTAATGGCCACATTTTGGTGTGGATACATGGTGGGGTCTCGTCGCCCCCCCGTCTCTCAGCACGCATGAATTATGGACCACCGGGGGGGCTGCATTATTGATGGAGGAATGTCTCTCCTCCATAGGCCTTAACGATCAGTAGCCTAATATACCAACCTTAAAACGGTGGTGGTGGATGGCATACATAGCGAGATGAGTTAAGGTTACGTGTAGGGGGGGGGGGGGTAGGGTAGTGGATATCAAATGGCCAGCAACACATGAGGGGGATACTTTCACTGCTGCTGCCCTCGCTTTCTCTGCAGGGGGTCTTGGCCCCTTTGTCGCTCCACACGGAACGATTCAGATTGGGTGCTGTGACTGTTCCCCACTGCCAGTGGGGTGAGGGTCAGGTGAGGGTCAGGTTAGGGTGGCGAGTTTAAATGTTGTTCAATCTTTTTTTGTTTGTTTGTTAGTTTTTTTTTATCATCCGAGCATCATGACATTGACCAAGGTTGATATAATGACACGTTTGGGATCTTAAAACGCATGAAGAACACACCCAAATAGATCTAAATCATAGTCTATCAGAAAGGACAGGATGAAATGGCCAGAGAAAAGAGCACATTTGCATACCATGTTTTACAATAGACAACACACTTTTACTCATCCACTAAGGGAACGCAAAACATGAATCTATTAACATAATGGCCTCCGCTCAGGAATTGGATCGCCGTGCTGTCGACAGGATGACGTCCCAGCTGGAGTGCGCCATGGGAAGGCCTGATCAGGGTCTTCCACTCCTACTCGTGCAGGAGGGCGAAAATACAAGCTGAGCAAAGCCGAGATGAAGAACTCCTACAGGGGGAGCTCGCAGACTTCTGGCTGTAAGTGTGCTTTTTGTAATGTATTTTCTTTAATTAACACTATTTTAATCTGTCTGTAAGCAATAAGGAACTCTCTTATATAATGGTGGAAATATGATGGCAACTGTAATGTGAAACTGGGTAATCAACCTGTTGTAATGGGTTTGTTTTAGATAAGATAAGATGGATCTTTATTAATCCCGAAGGAAATTCTTGTGCCAGAGGTTGCTCAAAATACAACAACATAAGCATGGCAATAGAATAATAGAAATAGAGTAATTAAAATAATACCATAATAATTATCAAATTTACAGTGAATAAGCCTAAGGATAGAATATAGGTAAGATATTCAGTAAAACAAAACAAGTTGCCAATGGTATTGTGAGGTTTAATGGGTGTTTTTAAAGACACAGGTGTCACCCATAACACCCCTGCAAGTCTATTGAACCCTACCAGCGCCGTGTGGGGAAGCACAGCTGTTGTTCATTGACTTGAATGGCAATGCAATGATTACCAATCTCAACTATTTGTTCCAGTATAGGATTTGAGCACACTGGCTGCACCTCATCATAGCCTTTCCATGAGCAGGCTGATTATCGCTTTGTCAATGTTTGTTTTTTCCCTTTGGCACGTCGAATCACCTATCCCTCTGTCAATGTATTTGAGTCCCTTGAACAGCTGATTTCTCCTGACTTGCTTTTGTGTGTGTGTGTGCTTTGACACTGCACACTGGTCTCTGATCCCAACACACATCCTAACTCACACCTTTTTGTGTATGTGCTAGTAAAGCAACAATGTAAAATGTTTGTTATATATTTATTTTAACTCACTGTTGGGTACATTGCAATGTAAAACTCTTATTGTTCATTAACTTCAGTCTTTAAATAATTGAGTTAATCTAAAAATAAATGGCATTAATAAGTGATTAAGTGAAGTCCAATTATGTCTTCGCTGGAGCAGTGGAGATCTCTGATGCATTTCTCTTCTCTCCCTCCTTCATTATCATCCCACAATTATTCTGTCTTGCTCCCACTCTCTCTTGCGCTTTCTTATGTTCTAACACTGTCCGTATGTTTTCTGCTTCTTGCCTCCCAGGCCACCAAAGATCCGATGGTGGTGGAGAACATCATGCAGGACCTGGATGAGAACCAGGACGGGGAGGTGGACTTCCAGGAGTATGTGGTTCTGGTGGCGGCACTGACCGTCGCCTGCAATGAATTCTTCATGCAGAACCAGAAGTAACTCCCTCTGTAGCTCTGCAGTCCACCTCCATGTTGGAAATGAATGAAAACAAAACGTCTTTGTCAATAAGATGTCCTGCCCAGAAAAAAATATAAAAAGATCCATCATTAACTGTGCGTTTTAATCCTTATGTAACTAATCTTAGTAATTATGAGTAATTTGTCATCTCTCCATATTGTTAACATATCAAAGGGCTTCTGAATTGATTAAGCTGCTATAATGGCTTGTTATATTTCCCCATGTGTTAATTGACTGTTGTTTAGCCAAGTAACTGAACCTTGAGGTGGGCGCCAACTGGCGCTCTCAATGCATCTCCGGTCTTTCATTAGTTTTCAACTGTCTACTTTTAATTGGCAGCGCCGTGGTCCACTGGTAATGATGTCATCACCAGGAGCCGGGCTGAGTTACAGCCCTTTTTGTGTGGCCTGATGGATGGTGTCCGTTACAGTAACTTTATAAGAGGAGTATATGAATTTCCCACTTAGGTAGCTTAGTGGCCAACCAACCGGAGGTTTAACTGGGTCAACTTCCTTCCTTCCTCCCCGGGGGAGAATGGGGGGGACTGAATTTCCCCTTGGGGATGATTTTTAAAGTACACATCTAATCTAATATCCTGCAGCTCCTGTGGAAGCAGTCTTTTGTTCAGTTTGTCCCCAATTTGATGACTTTTACTTCATCCATTCGCTAACTGAAAGCACAATATCTACTACACGAGGCCAGTTTGTTAAGGGATGCATTATGAAAGCACATTGTAGCCATATCTTATCCTGTCATGGGCCCAAAGAAGGTGCCACGATTTCTTACACTGCAAATATCAATGGTACACCCTCTTCCTCATTTTCTAGTTGTTTGTTACAATAATGACGGGATGGAAAATGTATTCCATCTTTTATCAGTTTTTTCTTCAAAATGCACATGCATTGTTATGAAATAATTATGTAATTGCTATATGCTTTGACACTTTGCATGTTGACAAGTCCAAACTAGGAGTGATGTGACTCCTTGACAGACCGACCTTTATGTTGGTACTGTATGAGCAGAGATGGGCGAGTGTCTCTGGTACAAAAAGTATATAAATATCTATAAATAGATTTTTGTACTATTTTTGTGCATGGTACTATTCTGAATGTTGATGGATCCTTCACATCTCTACTTCTAGGTGTTGATCCATTGTGCCATTATCTTTATCTTGGCCAACAGCTCAGCCAGGACAAGAATAAGCAGACAGGCAAACAATGTTCACTTTAAAAGATAGCAAGAGGACAAAGATGTTCGTGAGTGCTTATGCTAGTTATATGAAACAGCACCATCTGGTGTCAAAGAAATGTATTGAAATGTTTAAAATTTTTACTAAATATTGTATTTGAGAACATGAAATATATTCATCAAAGAAAATACATGTATTGACAGATCTTTTATATACAAAAAACTAAAACAAGAAAATATTTGTCACAGATCTCTAAGCTATTTCTGTTGTTCAACCATCCCAGTCTTCATGGCCACCAGCACAAAGTTACGTGGGGAGAGTTCTGGATCAAACAGAGGTACTAATGTGCTCTTCACACCTATAGAGAAGCAATATGGACACACAAAGAAAAATATACTTTATTAAAATGAAGTCATTCCTCCAGGTAGCGGGTACACGATCGGGCTAATATTCCTGCATACTTGATACTATTCTAATCAGTTTCTTGCTTTTAAAGTCAACATGAAGGCAATCATCGTTCCATCTTAACAAAATATGATTAGATACATAAAAAGCAGTTTCTTTCCTAATAATGTACAGCTTTAAATGTACAGTGGTGAGTGATGTGAGGAAAGCCACTTAAAAATGCATTAACACAAGAATGCCACAAGCATGGCACACAAAAAGAGCCGCTCAGCACAAACTGCACACCTCACTTTACAAAAATACTTAACTTTACATGTGATCCCCCTACCCCCCACCCTCACCGTTCTCCTGGAGGTAGATGATGCGGTCCAGCAGCACCAGGGTCTCCACGGCGGGGGCCAGCAGCAGGGCCAGGCTGAAGTACACAACCACCCGGCCCTCCTGTTCCAGCATGGCCTCCACCCTGCCTGCCGGCTCCAGGGGCAGGGAGGCCGGGAGTCCCACCCGGGCCAGGCCCAGGTGGGCGTACCTGGTGACAGAGGGACCGTGGCTTTATTGGACTACTTTCATGCCAGTAGTATCTATAGCATGCGCATACAGAATAATATATATTTTATGTACACTTTGAAAAGAGGTACTTCTGTGACCATTTGCATGCGATGCAAAGATTGGAAATTTGTGCCTGTTCAAAACAGACCGATTTCATAGCCTTCAGTATTTCTGCTTGAAGCTTTCTTTAGAACCCCTCACCCAAAACAACTTCACACTCTGCACTGCACTTCCTTGGGTCCTTAACAATACACCCGCCAAGTGTGATGTTGATCAGATGAAACGGTTGTCTTACACACAGTCCTTCCAATATAGTTGGATATACTATTCAAATAAAAGGTAGGAAAGAATGTTTAGAAAAGAGAAGAGTGTGGCTGTTGTTGTTGTTGTTGTGTCAAAATACTGCAAACTCACTCTGCAAACGGTAACAAGTGAGCCTTCTTGATGGTCTGGACGCCCACCCGCCGCATCTCGGGCTTGGCCTCCGTGATGAGCGTCTCCAGCGTTGCCCGGTAACAGTGTGTCCGTAGCAACCTACTCTCCTCCCTCAGTCTCTGCATGTAGTCCTCGATGGCGTGACACGCCCCCTCCCGCGCCTTATAGGACAGCCCGTGGCCAGGCAGGCCCTGCACCCAAGCGCTCATTGGGTAGCCCAAATTCGCCTGAGCAGCAGCCAAAGTTGCTGTGCCCATCGTTGGTGGCAACCAGCTGGGGTGTGTCAAAGGGTCTCTGGGGGCGCTGGAGCAGTGGGGGCCACCACCAGGCCCGGGGGGCTTCGGGCACTCCCTGGTGGTGATCTTCATGTAGCAGCATGCCACGGAGGTGATGCCGCGCATGTGAGGGCACTCTACAAAATGGCGGAGGAGGGTGGCGCTGAGGTCCCGCAGGCGTGCAGCCGGTCACCACTAACGACTCTCTGACGGCTTGCCCGTGTGGGCTACAGGTACCCGCGGCCACCCGTAGAGCAGTGTGGGACTCAGAGTGGCGGTGGGGAGGGCAAGAAGGGATAACGGGAGCCCCAGGTTCTGGTCCAGTAGTGAGGGGGGCCTGGGTGAAGTCCTGCTCGGCCGAGCCTCTGCGTCGCTTTCTGCCGGAGCAGCCAAGAGGCAATGGAAACTCCGCCCATACGTTCTGCCTCTCTGAAGCTGCTGGAGGAGAGCTCCCATGATGCCTTCGGGTCACCCCAACCGAACCACGTGGTGGGGAGATGGGCCGGCCACACAAAGATGGGAGGAGCCATTCTGAAAGAGAGAGACAAGTCAACTCCCACCATCCACTAAGGTTTTATTATTGAGGATGTACCAACATATATTCATGATGGATATTAAGAGCTTATCAAGTATTTTGTAAACGCAGTTGACGAACCCATCTATGCTTCTCCTTCTCCAAAGTCCAATAGGAGCTCTCATCAAACTTGGTTGCCATGGTAACCAACTTGCGATCCGCCTCAATGGCTGTGACGGATAGCCCCAGGCCGAAGGACAGAAAGCGAGTCAGGTGGCCCTTTAGGACGGACAATGGGATTTAAAACTGTCCACATTTCCTTTCAAATACTTTCCAAATTAATCTCACGCAAAGTACCTGTCCTTGCTATAGGAGAAATAAAAACCATGCATCTTTGTTTTCAATCAATAATATGACAACATGAGACAATTAACAAAAGTATACTATAAGCGACAGTGCTTCAGCTTGCATGGGGGATGAGCATCGACAAAAAAATAAGAAAACAAATGCATTATGTAATTAAAAAATATATGAGACAGTGCTAAACATAATTACCTGTCCAGATCCAACATCGACCACCGCCTCGCAGTTTGTCTGGTCGCAAAGTTGTTTTACCAACTATGAAGTCAAGACAGATTTGATTAATCCCAGATGACAAATTAGCAATCAAGATTCATCACTGTATGAGCATAGAGCACATCACAATCGAGGTTGATACTGTGTTAGCATAAAGCACATCACCTGTCCTTAACCAAAACATGTTTCCATACACTATAGGACACACCGTGCCAAGCTTGCGGATCTCGTGCTGTTTCTTCGGCTTGACGTGCTTCCTGAATATGTGGCCCAGCATGGAGCTCTGGCTGTGGTTCTCCAGGAAGTCTTCCGCCGGGTCTCCTGCTCCGCTCTGCTGGCCTGCCCGCCTGGGGAAGGACAGCGCATGGGCGGTGGCACGGAATGCCAGCAGAGACAGAGGCCACACGGACGGGTATCTGTAATGACCACAATGCTTTGACTTTAAAAAAAAGACTTTAATGCTTTTATTCAGGATAACTCTGAATCGGCGCTTCTCATTCAAACTCCCGGGGATGGAAACGACCCCCCAACTTGCATCTGCCTACCCACACATATTTGTAAACCAATCAACATTTGATGGCAACATCAATATCCCAGTGAACATGTGTTGAGCGTCTCATACTATGTAGTTAATAGTGGGCTGGACAATATGGAACATTTTATTAAGATAATTATGGGGTATTTTACAGGATATCGATAAATATCCTGATATGCTTATGAATTCTAAATACCATTCTAAACATATAGTAGTATATTATAGTATAGAGGGTGATTACGTATATGGACATTTTAAGTATGGTCCCAGACTAAAACTAGTCTGGCTTTCTCACTGATGTATCACACCTCATATGTGTCCTCATGGTAAATAGTGTAGCCTGTAAAACTGGTGATCACAATATGTTGACATCTTCATTTAATGACAAACAATAACATTGCCCATCCCTGGTTAGGAGTAGCTTTAACTAGCGATCACAACTTTGAGAATGTGTTTGACCAAAGACGCCCCACCCAATCTCTACAACTATAACTCCACAAGTCAGTCTGGAGGTCAATCTTCCCATAATATCCATATCAGGCAAACCACAAGTGAGGTCCAAACCCCGTCCTGTACATCCAACCCAATCCAATACCTTCTGTCTTGACATGTGCTGTCCAGCAAGAGATCTGCTACCTGGGGAAACGAGAGACCACACAACGCCTCACGCCATGAGGCTGGCAGTTTCTCCCAGAGCTCCTCTGTGAAGAATTCCTGTGGAGGGTCATAGCAGCTTGACCAAAATGCTCTTTCATGAAAAGACAGAGGACAGGCTGGTGAGTGCAATGGTGACTTACAATGATGTACGAGTCGGATATGTACTTGTATTTGGACAGAAACTTAGTAAGGTTCGCAGCCAGATCCCTCTGGTTCTGCCATGAGAGAGTTATTGTGAACATCTGGGAATCAATAGGAATATACAGTATATCACAGGGCTGTGTGCTCCTGGACGGTGTTGAGGTGGACAGCCCCACGCTGGGACCCTACTTTTTTGGGACATAAACACCACATAACCTTTTTTCTTAACTCCTGTTCTCCTCTACCGTCTACACAACGAGAGCCCACATCCTGTCGCCTGTATAGTTGTGTCCTGTATTTAAAAAAACAATCATTCAGACGCCAGACTCAGAATATAACTGACTGTTATGCCGTTTAGTTTCTGAAATAAACATACAATCAAACACTGGAATACAAATGAGAGCTCGCGAATAAACAAGCGCGGCATTCTAATCCGGAAGCAGGCAAGTAGTAGTAGTAGTTCCGTGGTAAGTTTGGTGTGATCGTAATCTCGGCGATGTCCTGCTGGTGGAAGACTCGCTGGTGCCTCATGTTGTCCGGGTGTGAGCGTCCGAGTCTCTTTACAATGTTTTTAATGTAATCCTCTTTATCCTTTTAAATGCACCAAAGTAGGTTTTTTTTTAACTTCTCTTTGTGTGTTTGAATGTTGTACTTTCTGTTACTTCCTTATTTATTGGTCCGAAGGAAATACAAAATGAACCTGAACGCCGATAAGCCTAACTGTTTGCTAGCATCACACCCAACAACAACAACAACGATTATAAACGTGTATCTGTTGTTACGTGGTATTTCTATTTCATTTTCGCTGTGTGCTTTTAATATTTAAGCAATGCTTGTTATTTGTATCTTTTCTTTTTTTAAAGTAGCATGCCTGCCTAGACATGAACAGTATCCCTTTTGCAAGATTATACTGTATACTACTTGTAGAGTTGATATAACACAGTACAGTGTATATATACTCGTATATCATACAGTCAAACTGGTCAGGAACAGAGTCAGTACAGACACGATTAACTGCAAGTGCGCAATATATATCGTTTTGTATCACTCGGTCCTTGGGCCAATGGTACACTTCTGCGTCGTAGCCTACGCAACCTAGGCGCCGTTGTTTTTATACTATCAGCGTAGGTGCGTTGCCTCTATCTCCATTATCACTGGCCGCCAAAGACCTAGTGGGCGGTGTAATGGAGACTGAAGCTGGAAGTGGATTCAGGCAGGAGTTGCGAGCTCATACTATGATATTGAACAGTTGGTTTGCACTGATAGCCCGACAATGCAGTGAAAAGAGGGCCGCTGGTTCCATAGGGGTCCGTCCAAATCCAGCGCTCCTGTTTCAGGGGGGGTCGCTCCGCTTTGGTGAATCTCCATTTCTCGGTTTTTTGTCACCGGGGAGGCGCGACATCACAGTATCCTACTGGTTCTGCGTTGCAGCATAGAAGTGTCGACAAAGGAATTGCAACTTTTCTGGAGATGGGAAAGTGCTATACGAACAAGCGGAGCGCGTAGACTACGCGTCACAATAGGGTGCAATGGCTGCGCCACAGGCAACAGCATCTAAAGATATCTCTTATTCCGGTCGCGAAAGTTATTGTCCTAATGTCTGGGTCTTTTTACTTGTATAGTGTCTCCTTGTTGTTTGGTTACTGGCAGTTTCGCTACGTGTCTATAGATTAACCGGGAAAAGACCATAAAGTGCCTTTGAGCAACCCGCTGAATGTAACTCATTCATTCAGTGTTTTGGCATTATGAATCCGCGGACCTGCTTTTGCGGGTGAGTCGAGATTACGTCGCATCCGGAAGCGAGGCCAGACCAGAACATTCCACAAAATGCCAACCTTAGTCCTCGAACGTGATTGTATGTTAGGCTTCTGATGGAGCTTAAAGGGATCTGCTTCCTAACTAGTGTGAAATCAGAAGCATGAACGTATCCTCAAAAGAGGACAGTTCTTGGAGCTGAAAGGGCTTGCTTAAGTTGGACCCATACCAACGGGAGGCGAACAAAGCCAAAGCGGGTCTCAGTCAGCGCAGCAAGGGTCTCCAGCGACCCAAAGTTGTTTTTCGTCGGATGCGTGCAAAGGAGAAGGCGAAAGTGAAGTCTGAACCAGGTCGCTCGCACGCTACTCGACGGGCTTGAACATCCCCGCTTGCCCACCGGCGGTCATGAAAACCCCTCCGAAATTCGTGGCCTCTGACTGTGATGGATGTGGGCTGCGTAGGCGCGCACGCATGTGGCTCAAGGTGTTCGCATAGCAGTTGTCTTGGCCCGCTTGCAGCGTGGTGGCCTCGAGGTGCGACGGTGTTTTCGATGAGTTTGATTGCCGGCCCTTTTACGACAAAGTCAGTGACCTGCTACCGGACGCGGTGGAGCGGCATCCGACCTCCACGACGCTGCGACAACGCCATCCCTTTCCAGGAGGCAGAACAGGTGGAGGGAGGGGAAATAAAAGTTTACTGTTTGGGATTAATAGACTATCACAAACGATTGGGGGTCAGTTCCTCCTCTTTATTTAGTAGATTGATTTAGTGCCATATGTGCTGCTTGTCTTCGGTCGACTTGTTTCCTAGTGTATGCGTATCTTTCACAAATCAAGGCGTGTGAACAAGTTTAAGGTTGGATAAATGTATTTAATGTAGCCGTGCCGTGTTACAGGTACAAGGTGGCCAAGCTGCTCCATGGTAAAGTGGTGGTGGGCACATTAGTGGTTGTTAGAATCTCATGACGGTTAAGCGATGCATACGTTAAACGATAACATTTTCATTATATCGGTGTTTATTTCGATTATTTGTACAGTGTTGATGGTTGTTTTTAGAAACCTAAAGGCATCAGTCATATATCCTCTAGTCCTGTCCGTTGATGATGTTTTTTTTAATAAGGACAATACAGCCGAAAGGAGTGTTCGTTGTGTAGGACGTGAGGAAAGGATTAAGGAAAAGGTTATGTGGTGTTTATGCAAAAGTATGGTCACGTGGGGGCTGTACCTAACGTCCCAGGAGCACAACTGTGATATGTATATTCCTATTGATTCCCAGATGTTTCACAAAACTCTAATCAGGCAAGACAGAGGGACTGGCTGCGACTTCTACGTTCGTCCAATACAAGTACAATCCGATCGTACATCATTGGTCACAATTCACTCACAGCCTGTCCTCTATCCTTTCATGAAGAGCATTTTGGTCCACTGCTTATGCCCTCCACAGACTTCACGAAGCCTGGAGAACTGCCACCCATGGGTGGAGGCGTTGTGTGGGTCCTCGTATTCCCGGTACAGATCCTTGCTGGACGCACATGTCGAGAACAGAAGGTATTGGATTGGATTGGATGTACAGGGAGGGGTTGGACCTCAATTGTGGTTTGGCTGATATGGATATATGGGAAATGACCTCCAGCTGCTGTGGAAGTTTATAGTTATAGAGATTGGTGGGCGTCATTTGGTCAAACACATTCTCAAAGTTGTGATCGCTAGTACAAGCTACTCCTAACAAGGATGGGCAATGTATGTTGTCAATTAAAGAAGATGTCCAACATATGTGATCACCAGTTCTACAGGCTACACTATTTACCATGAGACACATATGAGGTGTGATACATCAGTGAGAAGAGCCAGACTAGTTTAGTCTGGCCATACTTAAAAATGTCATTACGTAATCACCTCTATTACTATATACTACTATTATGTTTAGAAATGGTATTTGAATTCATTAAGCATGATCAAGATATTATCGTATCCTGTAAAATACCCATAATACTTAATAAAATGTTCATATTGTCAGCCCACTATTAACTACATAGATGAAGACGCTCAACCACATGTT
>PIJE02000407.1:291246-362313 GCA_002895965.2 Coryphaenoides rupestris | reverse complement strand
AAGAGAGTGTAGGTCGCGTCCGGCGGCACGTGGCCACGCCCGACCAGCACATCCTGGCGGCGGACGACGTGGTGAGCTGCTGCCTGGACCTGAGTGTGCCCAGCATCTCCTTCCGCATTAACGGGCACCCGGTGCAGGGCATGTTCGAGAACTTCAACCTGGACGGCCTCTTCTTCCCTGTGGTCAGCTTCTCGGCGGGCGTCAAGTACGGACAACGTTTTATTTTGAAAACCAATCTTGGCCAAGATTGCCAAGCATCTGAGATTTACATTTACATTTACATTTAGGGCATTTGGCAGACGCTTTTATCCAAATCGACTTTCAAAGAGTACATTTGTTGAAAGAGACCACAATATTTTGTAATTTTGTTCATATCATAATATAAGTATCTCTCTCGTTAACGTCCACCTATTCCCGACCGCCGGCAACAGGCTCCGCTTCCTGCTGGGCGGTCGCCATGGCGACTTCAAGTTCCTGCCGCCCCCGGGCTACGCCCCCTGCTACGAGGCGGTGCTGCCCCGGGACCGCCTGCGCATCGAGCCCATCAAGGAGTACAAGCATGACTTTGATGGCATCCGCAACCTCCTGGGGCCCACCCAGTCGCTGTCCCACACTGCCTTCACCCCCTGTCCCTTGGACACGGTCCAGGTACGACCACACTACCCCCCACCCCCCCAGACTCTAACTGGGCCAGGTGAGGTTGCAGCCCCACCCACCCCAGACTCTAACTGGGCCAGGTGAGGCCAATTAAGCCAACCACCAAACACACACACTTCCACATAAATATAATATGCAGAGAAATGATAGGAGAGTGACTGCTGGATTCAGAAAAACAGGTTTTTATTATTAGTGGTTGTGCACGATAATGGTAATGCCCCTAATAATTACTACAAAATGATTATACTTTGTAGTAATTATAAGGGGCATTACCAGTAGCTCAGGAGGTGGAACGGTTGTCTGGCAACTGGAAGGTGGCTGGTTCAATCTCTGGCTCCGCCTAGCTAAGTGTTGAGGTGTCCCTGAGCAAGACACCCTAGCCCCTATGTGCTAGCTGTTGTTGCCTTGCATGGTTGACACCGCCATCGGTGTATGAGAGCAGCCATTGACTCTACGTTCTTCTCGCAGATTGTGTTGCCACCTCATCTGGAGCGCATCCGCGAGAAGCTAGCGGAGAACAGCCACGAGCTGTGGGCTGTGACCCGCATCGAACAGGGCTGGACCTTCGCTCTGGTCAGTGGCATATCATATTTAATATTTTAATAATACTGTATGTATGCGGTACAAGTGATTGATGGAACACTTCTAACTAACGACCGCATTGTATGCAGGTCCGCGATGACAACAAGAAGCTGCACCCCTGCCTGGTGGACTTCCAGGGTCTGCCGGACCCCGAGAAGAACTACAACCTGGCCATGTCCGGGGAGACTCTCAAGTCAGTCCTGCAGGGGTGCCTCTCGGGGTCTTTTTGCTCCAAAGGATTTGATGTGTGTGTTTAACTACTTCCTGTGTGTGCTTAACTCCTTCCTGTGTGTGCTTAACTCCTTCCTGTGCGTTTATTTTTTATTTTTTAAGGACCCTGCTGGCACTGGGCTGTCACGTGGGCATGGGCGACGAGAAGGCGGAGGAGAACTTGAAGAGGACCAAACTCCCCAAGACGTAAGTCGCGTGTTGAGTGTTTCCATCGGTCACAGTGTGATCGATTCTCACCCTGTCGTGTGGACAGAAAACATGGAGGTCGGTCGAGCGGTGGCAACAGCATATATGCCTCTTCGATGTTTCCTCCTCGTCCTATCACCACCGATATGAACGAGAGAAACGTGGAAACAGCCGCATGTCATGAGTCCATATTCACCCGTGCCTCTTTTTTATTGAAGGGTTACAAACAAATAAACTTCTTCAGACTCAAACAAGGAACCAATTGCCAATAGGCAGAGTGGGGACAGGGTCCGACGGGACGTTTTATTGACGTGCAGTGTGAACACTCTGGTTGTGGCTTGACGATTGGACCGTACCGTGTGAGCACATAAATCGTGAATTTTGGCTTTACATCGCAGACGATTTACTCGCACAGTCAGATTTGGAATGAAACAACAACACTTAAAAAAAGCAAACAGTGTATTATATGCCCAGCTTTTTGTGTTCTCCGTTCTCAGGTATATCCAGAGTAATGGCTACAAGCCAGCCCCTCTGGATCTGAACCACGTGAAGCTGACCCCCAACCAGAACACCCTGGTGGAGAGGCTGGCAGAGAACGGGCACAACGTGTGGGCCAGGGACCGGGTCCGACAGGGCTGGACATACAGCATCGTCCAGGTGACCGCGGGTCATGAATGAATGGGTGAATGTGAGGCTTTGGATAAAAGAGCTATATAAATACAATCCATTTACCATTAAAACATGGGCCGATTAACTACGAGAGGAATACAAGAAGAAATCTCAGATTTAAATCCACAATGTACTTAGGCATTCAATAATGCCAATTAAATCCAATTAGTCCAACTAGATGCGAAAGAAAGAAAAATAATTAAATATGAGGTTTAACTCAACTGTCAGTGCAGTCCACTGGGTTGGCTGGTAGACTGATCTAGTAATCATACATCTAGGAGGTGGACATTCCCACTTGTGATGTCACTACAGATGGTGTGTGTCCCCCCTTAATGAAGACCCATGGACTCAATTCATTTCTCTAGATTGAAATATTAGCATACCTCTCCCGTCCCCCACACCCCATCACCACCACTTAGATTAATTTTTTTTATTTGCAATCCCCCACCCCACACCACCCCCCACCACCCCACCACACCACCACTTGACATGGTCAATTGTGAAACGGCTTGTAATGGCTTAATCACACTCACACCTGGTGCATAATATGTCCCCTTTAAACACGTGTGACAGTATTATAAAACCGTGTCTGCCTCTGGTCTCCCAAAGGACATCTACAACAAGCGCAACCCGCGGCTGGTCCCTACAACCTGCTGGACGAGAAGACCAAGAAGACCAATAGGGACACAGTGTTGCGCCGCCGTCCGCACTCTGATTGGCTACGGCTACAACATCGAGCCGCCTGACCAGAGTTGCAGTGAGTCACACACTCACTGACTCACTCATGCACTCACTGTGAATGCCACCATTATGTATGTGTTGCGCCCTGAAAAGGGGAGATATCAATAAAGACGATCAGGACACACTCAGGCATCGACTAATCAATCCCAAGCGTAATCTCGCAAAAAGGCTCAAACAAGTAGATAATAGATACTCTTGGAATGGCTAATCACGCTTCCACCTGGTGGTATAATAGGTCTCCTTAAAGCATAATGTTTTACTATGTACAGCTTAGATGTCCAATATGCATATAAATATAAAATACTAAATCTGAGGTCACACCATAATATTGTTACACTACATGGAAATGCCTTCATATTGCAAAGAGCAGAATTAGCATAATTAGCACTATAAACAAAGTCTGCATCGTCCCCACTAAAGCGACTCTCCCTATATTGTGCCTCAGGTGGGCCGGGGTCGGCCGGTTCCCGCGCGACAAGGTGCGGATCTTCCGGGCCGAGAAGTCGTACGTGGTGACCCAGGGGAAGTCGGTACTTTGAGTTTGAGGCGGTGACAGTGGGCGAGATGCGGGTGGGTGGGCGCGCGGCCCAGCGTGCGCGCCGACACCGAGCTGGGTGCTGACGAGTGGGCCTACGTCTTCAACGGCTTCAAGTACCACCGCAGGGAGGAGCTAGCGGTTATTTATATATCGAGCAAAGTATTCAATCGAGGATTCCCAAATGCCCTGATCCAGATGTTGGTTGTTGCGTGTAGACATTACTGTTTAGGATTCTCTAACTGGATTACTGGTGAAATTCCGACTCTTTTGCCTGTTTATAGAAGTAACATATTCGAGGGAAAATCATTATTTCCATGCCTACATGTTTTTAAATTGGCGTTTCTCTGGCTAGATGTGGACACACAATCATTCCCAAAGGTGGAATAGACTATCACTAGTTTCTATTCAATGTTGTCACGTTCCAACTTTAATTCAAACTGTAGTTTTCCCACAAAGATGGCAGCACATCCACATCAGGGTACTTTCACGCTTAAGTGGGCTGTTCATTCATGTACCCCCCCACACATATGGGGCCTTTATCTCCATGCTTTGTGTTTCATGGGGTTCAAATGCGAGCTCTGGTCTGGTCTTAATATGGACCTCACTTGCTCCATCATCATCTTGTGTGTGGTTCAGGCCCAGCGCTGGCACGTGGGCACCGAGCCGTTCGGGCGCCAGTGGCTGTCGGGCCGACGTGGTGGGCTGCCATGATCGACCTGACGGAGATGAACATCATGTCACGCTCAACGGCGAGATGCTGATCTGCGACTCGGGCTCGGAGATGGCCTTCAAGGACATCGAGATCGGAGAGGGTGAGCGGTCCTACTTGGCGGTGGCTTCACCCCCGTGATGCCTAGAAGACCATACCTGCTGAATGTACTCCAAAAGATACTGCTACCCAAGTCACTTAAGCACCTAAGGATAAAAGCATCTGCTAAATCAGATTCAGAATCAGAACCAGAAACAGAGAGTAAATGACTAATAATAGTAAATAGTAAATTACTGTTCATGGAAATCATGATGGCATATGACTGATATTATGCAGAACCACTGAACTCCTGTCCAAAGGTCTGCATTTCAACTCCGTGGCTGGCACTCTCCTCTGGTGTCGCAGAATATAAAAATAGCATAAAATTCATTACTCGTTAATTAATTTCCAACCTACTTCTCCTACTCCGCCTTCTCCTCCTCCTCCTCCTGCTCCTCGCTCTTCATCATCATCTTCCTTTCATCCTCCTCCTCCTCCTCCTCCTTCTCTACCTCCACCTCTCCCCTCCTCTTCCTGCAACTCCTCATCTTCCTCCACCTCCTCTCTCTTCACCTCTCCCCTCTTCCTCCTCCTCCTCCTCTTCCTGCAACTCCTCCTCTCCCTCCTCCACATCCCTCCACCTCCAGGCTTCATCCCGGTGTGCAGCCTGGGTCTGTCCCAGGTGGGCCGCATCAACCTGGGCCAGAACGTCAGCAGCCTGCGTTTCTTCACCATCTGCGGGCTGCAGGAGGGCTTCGAGCCGTTCGCCATCAATATGAAGCGTGACATCACCATGTGGTTCAGCAAGAGCCTGCCGCAGTTCATACCCGTGCCCACCGACCACCCCCACCTCGAGGTAACCCCGCCCACCCCCAATGAAGAGAGGACTGCGTCACATGCACGTCTGCGTTTCTTCTGTGGAAAAAAACCCACTATTTGTTAATATTGTGGTTATTTTTATTAAGTGGGGGGGGGGACTAACGTCCACTCTGCTGCTGTGCGGTTTCCATCCAGTTGTCGCGGGTGGACGGCACGGTGGAGAGCGCCCCCTGCCTGAAGCTGGTGCACAAGACGTTTGGCTCGCAGAATGCTGCCACCGACCTGATGTTCCTGCGCCTCAGCATGCCCGTGGAGTTCCACCAGACCTTCAAGGTGCGCGCCGGCACCACGCCGCTCACGCGCACCCTCACCGTGCCCGAGGACGAGGTGCCGGAGATGGACCCCGACTCGGACTACGAGCTGCTGAAGAAGTCGGTCGCGCGGCGCGAGCAGGAGGAGGACAAGAAGGAGCCCTCGGTGCCCAAGGAGACGCCGGCGCTGAAGAACGGAGAGAACGAGAAGGACGCGTCCACCGAGAAGAGCCGCAAGAAAGGGTCAGTGTAGTTTGGATTCATGTTGCTAGAGATTCATTTTGGATTCATGTTGGTTTGGATTCAGTTTGGATTCAGTTTGGATTCATGTTGGTTTGGATTCAGTTTGGATTCATGTTGGTTTGGATTCAATCTGGATTCAGTTTGGATTCATGTTGGTTTGGATTCAGTTTGGATTAATTTTGGATTCAGTTTGGATTCAGTTGTATTCATGTTGGTTTGGATTCAATGTGGATTCAGTTTGGATTCATGTTGGTTTGGATTCAGTTTGAGTTCATGGCAGTTTGGATTGATGTCATGTTGGATTTGAATTTTCATGAAATCATGAAACTCGCGTCCATGGAGAAGAGCTGCAAGAAAGGGTTGGTGTTTTTGTTGATTCATGTAAAAGGATTGGATACGTGGTGTTGATTTGAAATTCCTGTTTGATCCAGTTTGGATTCATGTTGGTTTGGATTCAGTCTGGATTCAGTTTGGATTCATGTTGGTTTGCATTCAGTTGAATACATGGCAGTTTGGATTCATGCTTGGATTCATACTGCATTTCCGTCAAAAGTTTGCCTCGTAATTCACATTTTGTTGTTGTTTGTCTGATTGTTTTGTGACGGTTGTGATGGGCAGGTTTCTGTTCAAGGCCAAGAAGGCCGGCACTGCTCAACCCCCCTCCGGTTGGTGCCGACCCATGCCCCGCCTGGTGGAGGACGTGGTGCCCGACGACCGGGACGACGTGGACATCATCCTCAACACACCACCGTACGTACCAACACACCCTCTTGGTGCTATTTCATATTCATGCTACAGTACACGCCATATTCATATGCTCATGATCACAACATTTGACCTTCAAACATGAAAAAGAAGTCAAGAGAGTTGTTAGTTAAACTGTCAACAATAGTTTGAATGAAATACAATAATAGTATGTACTTTTGTTGTTGCTATTATAATGTTGTAATATATTGTAATGTATTATAGTATAGCTACAATAGCTATAATATTTGATAATGATCATGACGATGATCCTAATAAGATAAGATAAAACTTTATTAATCCCGAAGGAAATTCTTGATGATGATGAAGATGTTGACGACGGTAATGCTAATGATAATGACACACTAAAAGTCCTTGATAATGCTGCTGCTGATGATGATGATTTTGACAATGACGTAATGTCCTCCTCCGCTGCCCACAGTACTATTACTCGGTGCGGGTGTTTGCGGGCCAGGAGGTGAGCGGGGTGTGCGTGGGCTGGATCACCCCAGACTACCACCAGTACGACCCCCACTTTGACCTCAGCAAGGTCCGCAACGTCACCATGACGGTGGGCGACGACAAGGGAAACATTCATGACAGGTACAGTTATATAATAATAATAGTAATAATAATAATAAATAATAATAATAATAATAATAATAATACATTTTATTATATAGCGCTTTAAAACATGGGCACTTTACATGATGGAAAAAACAGCAACAGACACAGTAAATGCAAAAATATAAAAAGAAAACATCTTTGTCTGTCCTGCAGTATAAATACCGTTGGTGTCTTGTCTGTCCTGCAGTATAAATACCATTGGTGTCCTATCTGTCCCGCAGTATAAATACTGTTGGTGTCCTGTGCGTCCTGCAGTATAAATACCGTTGGTGTCTTGTCTGTCCTGCAGTATAAATACCGTTGGTGTCTTGTCTGTCCTGCAGTATAAATACCGTTGGTGTCCTGTCTGTCCTGCAGTATAAATACCGTTGGTGTCTTGTCTGTCCCGCAGTATAAAGCGTAGTAACTGCTACATGGTGTGGGGAGGGGAGTTCAGTGGCTCCCAGCAGACGCGCGTCAGCCAGGAGGACTTTGTGATCGGCTGCCTGATCGACCTTGACACGGGCCTCATGACCTTCACCGCCAACGGGAAGGAGATCAACACCTTCTACCAGGTCAGGGGAGGGAGGAGGAGGAAGAGGAGGAGGAGGAAAATGACACACATTTGTCATGTCATGTGTCATGTTGTGTGTTATATGAACGGTCGAGGACAACTTGTTCCCCCAGGTGGAGCCGAACACCAAACTGTTCCCGGCCGTCTTCGTGCTGCCGTCCAATCAGAACGTGATTCAGGTGGAGCTCGGTAAACTCAAGGTGAGCCTTCCAAGCACCCACCCCATTAGACCAGAACCCCGCGCCCTAATCCTATTCATTAGTTGTGTTCATGGAGTAACGTTGCAGGATGCTCGCGTGCTTCAGGGTGTCACCATCACTTTAGGGAAAAGTATCAAAGTATCAAAGGCTAAATTACTTTATTTACACAAGTTAACACAAGCGAAATTTACACAACTTGCCTCTCGGAGGACATTCAAGACTTCTTTAAAGTCTAAGTACTTTATAGTAACCATAATCACACATCCATTCACCCATTAATTAATTACTATTAATCATGATACAATTCAGAATTAATAGTTAGTTAATTAATTGTATAAAAATGTATGTATTCAATAATCGAAAATAATCATAATTGCATTATTTAATGAAATAGTGCATCCATTAAAAGTAATCAGAATTACAGGTACATTAATTAATTAATGCATCCATGAATAGTCATCATAATTTCATTCATTCATTTGTTAATAGTAATCATTTAATTCATTCATCAATAGTAACCATAATGACATTCATGAGTCACGTCCTGCTTCTCTCTCTCCTCCAGAACATCATGCCCATCTCGGCGGCCATGTTCCGCAGCGAGCGGCGTAACCCGGTGCCCCAGTTCCCGCCCCGGCTGGACGTGCAGATGCTGACGCCCGTCATCTGGAGCCGCATGCCCAACCACTTCCTGTCCCCGGAGACGGGCCGCGTCAGCGAGCGGCTGGGCTGGGCCGTCAACTGCTCCGAGCCCCTCACCATGATGGCCCTGCACATCCCCGAGGAGAGCCGGTACGAACCAGTACCAGAGCCACCTCCACCTCCATGTCTGGTGTTTCATGTGACTGTACACCCGCCGTGAATATTAGTATATTTATATCAATATTAACTTTATACTCGGGCTGGGCGATACAGCCAAACTCTATATCACTATATAGCATGCTTTCTAATATATAGTGTAATACAAAATAACCATAAGGTAAAGCCCATTTTCGTATACGCTTTCAGTATAAATTCAATACTTGACAAATGAAAAGTGATGAGTATTTTCTCATTTTATTAAGAACTTTAGTGGAAATAATAGAACAGACCGAACAGCCAGTCAAGTTCGGCAAATCACATTGCTTGACTGTAATGCAGCCTTTAAAAGCAGGAAAAGACAACACATATGCCATATCACGATATTAATCTAAAAATGTAAAACCATATCTAGTCTCATATCACTATATCGATATGTTGCCCCACCCTACTTTGTAACTTTATTATTACTTCTGGCGCCGTCCCTCTTCGGCATCACTTCTTTTTCTTTGTATTTACTTCCATCTAAATTTGTTGTTAATTAAATAGTGAGCCAAGTTATAATGTAATGCAGAATTTCCTCCGGGATGAATAAAGTTCTTATCTGATCTTAAACTTAACAGGACACTTAACAGCAGGACACTTGAGTCCCTCTGCAACCGCAACACCTGTGCGTGACCATAACCTCTTCCTCTTCCTCAGCTGCATCGACATCCTGGAGCTGTCGGAGCACATGGACCTGCTCAAGTTCCACTACCACACGCTGAAGCTGTACGGCTCTGTGTGCGCGCTGGGCAACAACCGCGTGGCGCACGCCCTCTGCAGCCACGTGGACGAGTCGCAGCTCTTCTACGCCATCAAGGACACCTACCTGCCGGGGCCCATGCGCAGCGGCTTCTACGACCTGCTGATCGGCATGCACCTGGAGTCGGCCAAGCGCAACCGCCTGGGCACCAACCGGGAGTTCATCGTGCCCATGACGGACGCCACGCGCACCATCTCGCTGGGCGCCGACTTCGACGGGGCGCACGCGTTGCCCGGCGTCGGGCTCACCACCTGCCTGCGGCCCACGCTGCACTTCTCGCCCACGGGCTTCGTGGGCACCAACCCGGACATCTACACACTGAGCCCCTTCATCCCGCTGGAGGTGAGGGGAGGGGGGGAGGACTGGTCCATTTAATCATGGATTCATGTGTTTATTTCCGGTCGCTTTTTTGGATAGTAGCTAGTCTGCAGCTGTTGTCTACACCACCAGGTGTGAGCGTGATTAGCCATTCCAAGACGTTTCAAAAAGCGGATGGAATGGCCCCACTTGACTGCACAAGTGGGATTTTCCACCTAGAAGTATGCTGGCTAGATCAGCCTAGGGCTGTTACTTACATTAATCGCCCGGGATTAATCAACGTCGATTGAATCGCTATATTCACATTTACATTTACATTTAGGGCATATCCAAAGGGACTTACAAAGAGTACATTTGTTGAAAGAGATACAGCAATATATCACTGTGGTACATAAAGATATGAATAGAGCAGGTTTCAAGCATTCATAGTTGCAAGGTTAATAGAACGAGTTTCATAATTGCTGGGTTGCCTGGATAATAGCTGGGATAAGAGCAGACGTGCCATTCTGAGTGCAGTACCAACATCTAAGAACCTACAACATGCTAAACATTGCTAAGTACTGTTAATAATGCCAAGTGTTAGTTGCACCCTCCTGGCTCTCCATGAAGCCATCCCCTACGTATCCTCCTTCACCTTGCGGTTCGGTCTCTGCTCCTCAGGTGCTGAAGACCAAAGCCCTGAACATGCTGACGGAGGCGGTGCAGGACGGGGGCCAGGCCATGCGAGACCCGGTGGGCGGCAGCGTGGAGTTCCACTTTGTGCCCATCCTCAAGCTCATCAGCACGCTGCTCATCATGGCCGTGTTCGACGACAGCGACGTCAAGCACATCCTCAAGATGATCGAGCCCACCGTGTTCAAGACCAGGGAGGAGGAGCCACCGCTGCCCCCACCCCCGCCGCCACCACCACAACCGCCTGTCAACGCGAGCAAGGGAGGAGCCAAGGTGGAGCCCCAACCACCTCCCAGGCTCGTCATCAAAGAAGGAGAAGAATATACGACGGATGAGGAGGAGTACGAAGAGGATGATGAGGGCATGGGGGAGGAGGACGAAGAGGAGGAGGAGGAGGAAGACGAGGAGGAGTACGAAGGCGAGGACGAGATGGACGCGGTGGTGGAGCCCATCGTTGCCAAGGAGACGAGGAAGCAAGTGAACGGGGAGAAAGGCGCGGAGGAGACGGAGAAGGAGGTGAAGGGAGGAGAGCCAGCGGCCTGCGCGGAGGCCAAGGAAGTTCTGGAACAAGGACTCTTCCAGATGAAGCTACCAGAGTCCGTTAAACTGCAGGTGCGCAAAGATATCTCCATCCTCTCCATAATCTGTTGGTTTCTGTGTTTCCTGGAGTATTTATTTCTTTGTTTATTTGACAGGGACAGTGTACTGCTTATTAGCTGTACCACAGTTTTGTAAAAGCAAATTTGCATCTGTAGTCCCTGGGCAGGAAACAGAGAATAAGATTGTTAAGAACATGAAAACTGTCGTATAAATACAATTTACACTGTAAAATAAAAACCCAATTAAAAAACAGTGTATATTCACTATACAACAACAATAACAACAACAAGATTTCACAACATAGGACACCACATCAACAGCATGATTTTAGAACATTGAGACATCAAGTGTTTATGTGTGATGGGGACATGTTTGAGTGGATTTTAGCCATGATTTCATTTTGAATTTAAAATCAGTAAAGCTGCAGCAATCAGAGTATATAACTTACCGTCTCCCTGTCCCGCCAGATGTGCACGCTGCTGCAGTACTTCTGCGACTGCGAGCTTCGCCACCGGGTGGAGGCCATCATCGCCTTCTCCGACCAGTTCGTCTGCTCCGTCCAGACCAACCAGAGGGTGCGCTACAATGAGCTCATGCAGGCCTTCACCATGTCGGCCGCCGAGACCGCCCGCAAGACCCGCGAATTCAGGTCTCCGCCGCAGGAGCAGGTACTGTTAGTTTCAACACACCTGGATTGTTGTATTGCCCCTGGTTTCCTGTACAGAACAGTACAGTACAATACAGTAAATCTCATCTTATCTCTACGATGCGTAGGTGAACATGCTGATGAACTTCAAGAACTGCGCTGACGAACAGGACTGCCCCGTGCCCGAGGACGTCAGAGACACCCTGCTGGTGTTCCACAGGGACCTGCTGGTTCACTGCGGTCAGTCTCAGTCCTCTAGTCACCTCCAGCAGATTTACATTTAGATTTACACACTTATTATATCAACTTCTTTAGTGGGACACTCTTATCCAAAAGCGACTCACAGATGAGGCTGAGAACAATCAAAACATAAAATCAAAATGTTCAATATCAGAATCAGAAACAGCTTTATTGCCATAGTTTTTGCAAACAAGGAATGTGCTTTTGTGCAATTGGTGCCTAACATTAAACATACATATTTCGATACATAAAATATGTATCGAAAAAATATATTATATATTTATATATATGATATATATCACAGATTATTTGGATAATTTGGACACGCTACAAAAAACATTCAAGTTAGGATTGGCTAACTACAGTAGCTGTAGGAATTCCCTGTAGAATTCCCAACACAGTAGGTTGCTCTATGCGGTATATAGGTCAACACACACACCCTGATCTCTCACCTCCTCGTCTCACCTCCACGCCAGGCGTCCACATCGATGAGGAGGAGCAGGGAGAGGAGGTGGACAACTCCGTCCGCGGCCGGCTCCTCCGCCTAATGGAGAAGGTGAAGAAGTTCCGGGAGAAGAAGGTGGAGGCGGAGCCCGAAGCGGAGGAGGAGAAGAAACCAGGTGAGCATCGGCTGGTCTAATCAATAACATAACATAAACCATCCATCCTCGTCCTCCATACCAATTCCCCCTCTCCCTCCACCACCACCAGGCACCCTGCAGGAGCTGGTGTCCCACACCATGATCCACTGGGCCCAGGAGTCATTCATCCAGAACCCTGAGCTGGTGCGCATGATGTTCAGCCTGCTTCACCGGCAGTACGACGGCCTGGGCGAGCTGATCCGGGCGCTGCCCAAGGCCTACACCATCAACGCCGTGTCCATCCAGGACATCATGGACCTGCAGGAGTGTCTGAGTCAAATCCGCTCACTGCTCATCGTCCAGATGGGCCCCGAGGAGGAGAGGCTCATGATCCAGAGCATCGGGTTAGCATTGTAGTGTAGTGATGTTTAAAGTTACCCACCTTTTATTATATGACTGTGAAGCCACATAATGTTTGTAATGTCTTTTGCTCCTGTGTTAGGAACATCATGAGCAATAAAGTTTTCTACCAGCACCCTAACTTGATGCGAGCCCTGGGCATGCATGAGACCGTCATGGAGGTCATGGTGAATGTGCTGGGGGGCGGAGACTCAAAGGTATACCTGGACATAACTCACCTGGACTGACTCACCTGAACATATCTCACTTGAACATACCTCACCTGAACATAATGCACCTGGACGTAACTCACCTGGACATCACTCACCTGAACATAATGCACCTGGACATAACTTACCTAGATATAATATACCTGGACATAACTCACCTGAACATAACTCACCTGGACATAACTCACCTGAACATAACTCACCTTAAAAATAATAAACCTGAACGGAACTCACCTGAACGGAACTCACTTGAACATAACTCACCTGAACATAATACACATTGACATAGCTCACCTGAACATAACTCATCTGAAAATAACACACCTGAACATAACTCACCTGGACATAATATACCTGGACATGACTCATCTGAACACCTTTTTGACTCATGCAGGAGATCAGGTTCCCCCGGATGGTGACGAGCTGCTGTCGGTTCCTCTGCTACTTCTGTCGAATCAGTCGGCAGAACCAGCGTTCCATGTTCGACCATCTCAACTACCTTCTGCAGAACAGTGGCATTGGCCTTGGTCAGTGTTCACACGCCTCAGGCCTCACCTTCTGTTGGACATTGCAATGCAGTAGTGAGTTAGGTCTCTCCATGTTGATATCATCTTGATCCATTTTCTTCTCCAGGAATGCGAGGTTCTACTCCCCTGGACGTGGCGGCTGCCTCCTGTATTGACAACAATGAGTTGGCTCTGGCCCTGCAAGAGCAGGACCTGGAGATGGTAAACCTCCTAATATACATGTCCAACATGCTTCTTTATCCCTCTCAAGTATTTGGCAGGATGGAGACTCCCAAGCTGCCCAGGGCTGATTTGATCTAACATATCTAGGTGGTCAAGGATTTGGCAGGATATAGCCTTCACAGATTAATTTGATTGATATCCCTGCAGACCTTTAATTGATATCTCTCTAGGCCGTCAAGGATTTGGCTGGATTTACACCTCAGAGTGGTCCAAGGCTGATTGTGCTTGATATCTCTCTAGGTGGTCAAGTATTTGGCAGGATGTGGACTCCAAAGCTGCCCGATGCTGCTGTCCAAAGGCTACCCTGACATCTGCTGGAATCCCTGTGGCGGGGAGAAGTACCTGGACTTCCTCCGCTTCGCAGTGTTCGTCAACGGTACTCTTCAGACCTCTGACCTTGTTCTGTAGGATAGCATGTGGAGCTCATCATGGGGCTGCTCATATAATACTCACTGCACATCTGCTAGCAACAAGCTAGTGGGACTAGCTGGGGCACAGAATAGCTCTTAGTCAAATTCAGATTGGGACAGTTTGGCAGGTTGTATGAGACAGTACAAGCCAAGATTCATGACAATATCATTCACAAAATCCATTCCAAGAGTTCTCTGTCCAAAATGCTACATTGATGAGTCGGTCGGTTGTGCCTCGCCGTGTGAAGGAGAAGAAGAAGAAGCTGACAGAAGTTGTGGCTGTTTGTGGTTCCTAGGGGAGAGCGTGGAGGAGAACGCTAACGTGGTCGTGCGGCTGCTCATCCGTCGGCCCGAGTGCTTTGGGCCGGCCCTGAGAGGGGAGGGCGGCAATGGTCTGCTGGCCGCCATCGAGGAGGCCATCAAGATCTCCGAAGACCCGGCCAGAGACGGACCCACGGTCAAGAAGGACAGACGCTTTCCCATGTAAGACCCTGTAGCTTCAAGACAAAAACGGTTGAGTCTTGACAATTGGCAGTTCAAGTTGGCATTCAAATAGGTCCATACAAATTGGTTCAATTGGTACGATACGAATGGGGAAGTGAGCGAACAAAGTGAGGTCTTATCAGAACCAGAATCTCTGACTGTATCTCTGACTGTGCGATCCGCTGGCCAGGTTCGGAGGAGAGGAGCAGCCCGAGGACAACAGGGTGCACCTGGGCAATGCCATCATGTCCTTCTACTCGGCCCTCATAGACCTGCTGGGACGCTGTGCTCCAGAGATGCACGTAAGATGCCCTGCGAGTCAAAGACCCCAAACCACTGTGCTATCCAGCCCCTGGTCAATGCTGAGTCTACTGGCGTTGTGTGTGTTCCTGCAGTTGATCCAGGCGGGGAAGGGAGAAGCTCTGAGGATCAGGGCCATCCTGAGATCTCTAGTACCCATCGAGGACCTGGTAGGAGTCATCAGCCTGCCTGTACAGATCCCCTCCTTCGGAAAAGGTACACCAAGGAACAATGATGCAGTTGTTTTATTACCCAGGGTCTCCTGTGTTTAAAAACACTCACTAACAGTACCTTAATGTAGTGCCTTGACCCGACTTGATCTCCTAGACAACACCATCATCGAGCCCAAGATGTCAGCCAGCTTTGTGCCGGACCACAAGGCCCCCATGGTGCTGTTCCTGGACAGGGTGTACGGCATCGACCACCAGGACTTCCTGCTGCATATGCTGGAGGTGGGCTTCCTGCCCGATATGAGGGCCGCCGCCTCCCTGGACACGGTGAGTGGTGGTGGTGGTGAAGTTTATATCAAACATCCATCTAACCATCTCCTTATAGACAGACTGTGAGAGAAGTGATACTTTAGCTCCACCAACACTGCTAGGATCTTCATTTGAGATACTTGAGTTTCATGGACATCACTGTGATCTCACAGTTGAGATCTTCATTTCCACCGACATTACTGTAATCTCACAGTTGAGATCTTCTGTTCCATCGACATTCCTGTGATCTCACAGTTGAGAGCTTCAGTTCCACCGACATCACAGTTGAGATTTTCCCGGTTACCCTCCTCCTCCTCCAGGTGGCGTTCTGCACCACTGAGATGTCGCTGGCGCTGAACCGCTACCTGTGTTCCGCCGTGCTGCCGCTCATCACCAAGTGCGCGCCGCTGTTCGCCGGCAGCGATCACCGCGCCATCATGATCGACTCTATGCTGCACACCATCTACCGGCTGTCCCGCGGGCGCGCCTTCACCAAGGCCCAGAGAGACATCATCGAGGAGTGCCTTATGGCCCTCTGCAAGTGAGGACAGGCCAGCAAACATTGACATTGACATTTACATTTAGGGCATTTGGTTTTTGTAAGTCGCTTTTGTCCAAAGCAACGTACAATAGGTACATTGGTCGTGAGAGAGTGAAACAACAATATATCGCTGTCGGTGCAGGAAGATTTTTGAATAGAGTATCGAGCACTATATAATTGCTAGGTTAATAGAACAAGTTTCAAGAATTCATAATTGCTAGGTTAACCCCTTGCTGGTAAAAAGCAGGTCCATAAATATCGTGTGGATTTTACATATTTGGCAATTTTCTGTTCTGAAAAGTTTCATATCTTCTTGGGACCTATTGACTTGCATCGATACACTGCTTAAATGAAACATGTTTTAAATGCAATATAATTATTTATTCCCCAGACATCTTCGTCCCAACATGCTCCAACATCTCCTCAGACGGCTGGTATTTGACGTTCCAATCCTCAACGTGTACGCCAAGATGCCCCTGAAGGTACAACGAATGCACCACTGCTGCCTTTCCTAGGATGGACTTCAATGATGTCAACGTGCCCTTGATGTTTCGTCCTGTATTTCATTTCCTGTTCCCTGCAGCTCTTGACCAATCACTATGAGCGTTGCTGGAAGTATTACTGCCTGCCGAACGGCTGGGCCAACTTCGGCGTCTCTTCAGAGGAGGAACTGCATCTGACCCGCAAGCTGTTCTGGGGGATCTTTGAGTCGCTCGGACACAAGGTAACGTTCCGTGGTACTCTCAATCGGGTCGGCTCTCCGTCCCCCACACCTTCCTGCAAACTAACCCACCCTCTGGAACTCTCCTGGCAGAGATCCGCTCTGCCAGATCTCTGGACACCATTAAAGCTCTCCTAAAAACCCACCCGTTCACCAAAGCCTATGGTGTTTAGTGAACTCTGAAATCCTTTGCTATGGCTTTTATTTTCTGTCCTGTGTTATTTGTTACTTGCTTTTTGTTTCTGTTGTAAAGCATCCTTGGGCTTTGTGAAAGGCGCTATATAAGTTGTTTCTGTTTATTTGTTGTACTGTGTTAATAATTTCTGGATATATGTGTCACTGTTTTGTTTTGTTTTTTTTGTAAATGTAGAAGTTTGACGCCGATATCTTCAAGATCGCCATGCCGTGTATCTGTTCCATCGCCGGCGCCATCCCACCCGACTACGTGGACGCCAGCTTCTCCGACAAGACGGAGAAGAAAGCCTCCGTGGACGCAGAGGGGAACTTTGACCCCAAACCAGTGGAGACCACAAAGTGAGGGGCCTGGGGTTAAAGGGGTTAAGTCAAGTAGAAAATGCATGTGGAGCGGAGAGGGCTGTTCTATCCTACAGCCTCTTCTCTCTATGAAGGGTCACAGAGTGTGTGTTTTCTCATTCTAATTCTTCCTGTGATTGCAGCACTATCATTCCCGAGAGATTGGATTTCTTCATCAACAAATATGCTGAACACACCCATGATAAGTGGGCGTTTGAGAAGGTATGCTTCTTCATAATAAACCCTAACTTTCTTTGTGGTTTGGCTGTACATTGGCACATAATGTATTTCAAAATGGACCCTCGTTTCCCAACATGCTCCGTTATATTTTCCAGATTTTTCTCGTTGTGTTGTGGCCCAAAAAAGTAGATTTTAAATAAAAAGCAGCTAGCCCTTCAATAAATTGGAAAATCAGTGTAACTTGTGCAATTGCCGTGTTTCAGATTCAGAACAACTGGTCATATGGGGAGGTGCTGGACGAGAACGCAAAGACACATCCCATGCTGAGACCGTACAAGACCTTCTCAGAGAAGGTAAGACTCATCGAGTACCTTTAAGGTCCTCTCCCTCAGTCTCTCCCTCTGTCTCTCTCTCTGCTCATGGTCTTACCAGCTTCTCTCCTCCCTCCCAATAGGACAAAGAGATCTACCGTTGGCCAATCAAAGAGTCCATCAAAGCCATGCTAGCGTGGGAGTGGACCATGGACAAGGCCCGGGAGGAGGAGGAGACGGCAAAGAAGAACATGGTCTCTAGGAAGATCTCCCAGACTGCTCAGGTGTGTGTGTGTGGGGGGGGGGCTAACAACATGGAACATTGATGAACAGTGTACCCCGCACAGGGACACGAGTTTCATGGTTCTTTTGTTTACGCGTTCCAGGCGACCTACGACCCCAGCCACGGCTACAGCCCTCAACCCATTGAGATCTCACACATGGCCCTGTCCAGGGACCTGCAGGTATGGCAGCTTTAATGTACTTGTACATGTACATATACATACACTGTTTTGTATCTGAGTTCACGGCGTGGTCTCTATTTCCAGTCGATGGCAGAGCAGCTGGCGGAGAACTACCACAACACGTGGGGACGCAAGAAGAAGATGGAGCTCCAGTCCAAAGGTGCTTGACGTCAGAACACCCTAGAATACCATAGGAGCAGCACAGCCACCAACCAGAGTTTACCTACATTGTGGTTTTTAGTGACCGCAGGTCGTGTTTGACTCACAAGTTTGCACAACTCACAATCACGTGAGATAAAATGGATGACAAGGCGGTGATTCCAGACTTTCGCCGAGACCTTTACGGATGTATGTGTGCGTTTGTTTCCTGTGTGTGTGTCTAGGAGGCGGGAGTCATCCTCTGCTCGTGCCGTACGACACGCTGACCGCCAAGGAGAAGGCCAGAGACCGGGAGAAAGCCCACGATCTCCTCAAGTTCCTCCAGCTCAACGGATACGGCGTCACCAGGTGACCCAACCCCATCTCCATCACCGACATATCGTAACGATGCTTCTAATGCCATTGACTACTGGCACCACGAGACAGGAATACTCAGCCAATTGTATCTGTGTCCAGTTTAGAGTATGACTGTACTGTATGTCGCCATAGCAACACACTGATAGTCCGGTCAAAGCCAACACACAGCAGGTCACAATAGGGACTCCAGTCTTTTCCATCTCTCTACCATTTCGTCAGTATTCCTCTCTTTTGCACAGGTAAGAGATTAGCTGTCAGCTCCCTTGTGTTGTCACCGTGGCGACAACGGAGGGGTTGTAACTTGATCGACCTCCTCTGCCTTCCAGGGGTCTGAAGGACATGGAGTCGGACATCTCATCCATAGAGAAGAGGTTCGCATACGGCTTCCTGCAGAAGCTGCTCAAGTGGATGGAGATCGCCCAGGAGTTCATCGCTCACCTGGGTACCGTGGGGACACATGGGGTTCTACCAACCAGATAGCTCCTGAGTGAAATAATAAGGGTTCATTCATCTGGTTAATGTGAGGAAACGATGGAGCTAAAATCCACTGGATGAAGAGATGTATTTGATCGATTTGGTCAATCAATAGAAAATGTAGGAATGTTTATTTTGATTTATTTGATTTGTTTCATTCATTATTTATTAGATTTCTTTCATGATTTGTGTGCCATTAGTAATGACGTGATTATTACGTGTGTGTTTACAGAGGCTGTGGTCAGCAGTGGGCGGGTGGAGAAGTCCCCGCATGAACAGGAAATCAAGTTCTTTGCCAAGGTCAGATGATTATTAATCCCCAAGTCAAGCGCAACAGTCGAGTCTGTTGACAGAGACATAATGTGTGTGTGTCTTACCTCTCATTCAGATCCTGTTGCCTCTGATTAACCAGTACTTCAAAAACCACTGTCTCTACTTCCTGTCCACGCCCGCCAAGGTTCTGGGCAGCGGTGGACACTCCTCCAATAAGGAGAAGGAGATGATAGCCAGGTAATGTGGCCGTCCCCACTAGGGGTTAGCATGTTTACAACCAAGATGGCCACTCGGTGAATAATGTCCATACTCACAGAAGCTGCTTCACTAACTCTGTCTTCCACACATAATTACACATCACACACAAATAAAAATCAATGAATGAGTTGAGACGTGTTCATAGCTGCCAGTTTTGATTCTTTTCAACTTTTGACTATTTTCCAAACGTTCCATTTTCTTTGTATTTATGTTGTCCTCTAATTGATTTCCAACCACTTATTTCCATCCCCTTTTCCTTCCATTGCTTCTTCTTTTCTTCTTCTTCTTCAGTATATTCTGTAAAATGTCTGCTCTGGTGAGACACAGAGTGTCTCTCTTTGGTAAGGCATCTGCACCATTCTCCAAATTCCTCCATTCTTTCCTGCATTCTTATATTCTTGTCCATCCTCCTACGGAAACAACACTCACCGGATAATGAAACCCTGTGTTTAACCCGTCTTGGCAGGAACCGATGCACCGGCCATTGTAAACTGTCTCCACATTCTGGCACGGTCGCTGGATGCAAGGTACAGCTGTTATTGTAGATCCATTTTGGCTGTTTGGGTTCTCTATGCCGTGTCATGGTTCTCTCTGATCTATAGCTATAATCTGACCATCCATCTCTATCCTCTGTCCGTCACCAGGACTGTGATGAAGTCGGGTCCTGAGATCGTTAAAGCCGGGCTGCGTTCCTTCTTCGAGAGCGCCGCAGACGACATTGAAAAAATGGTGGAGAACTTAAAACTCGGAAAAGTGTCCAAAGGCAACCAGGTAGGGGGCTAATTCACGTTTTAGTATCCGCTCACGTGTCCAACTGTGTATGGAATGTTGGGGCCTTATTCACCAAGGGGCCATCTTGGTTCTAAGTGCTAGCTGGGTTGGGGGAAATGAATCATAGACATAAACTGTAAACATAATTACCGAATTAGCTAGAGGCCGCCATACGACCACGTTGCCGCCATATTGCCGCCAAGCTGGTGTTTAGAACCAAGGTGGAAACAAAATGGCCGCCGGGCGAATAAGGCCAGTGACCTCTGGTTCCCCTCCGTGCAGCAAGTGAAGGGCGTGTCCCAGAACATCAACTACACCACCATCGCCCTGCTGCCCGTGCTCACCTCGCTGTTCGACCACATCGCTCAGCACCAGTTTGGAGACGACGTCATCTGTGAGTCGTCTCGACATTTACATTTACATTTACATTTAGGGCATTTGGCAGACGCTTTTATCCAAAGCGACTTACAAAGAGTACATTGGTTGAAGGAGACGGCAATACATCGCTGTGGTGCATAAAGATAAGAATAGAGCAGGTTTCAAGCATTCATAATTGATAGAACGAGTTTCATAATTGCTAGGTTGCCTGCATAATACCACCACTCATTCCACCACTGTGGTGCCAGGACAGAGAAGAGTTGGGTCTAATACAAGTCATTTTTTGTACATGTAATCGTCTCTTTTGGTTGTTTCTCTCTCGTCATACAGTGGATGATCTGCAGATGTCCTGTTACCGCATAATGTGTAGCATCTACTCCCTGGGCACCGTCAAGAATCCACACGTGGAGAGGTGAGGATCGAGCATGTGGTTGCTTTACCCAACGTGTTTACTTGCTGCAAGAGCAACTCAGGGTCATTTTAGGTACTGAGGATCAGCTTTATTGCCTTAGTCTTTACTAACAAGGAATGTGCTTTTGTGAAAGTGGTGCATTACATTGAACATTAAACAGAAAGTAATAATATAGAAATTATAATAAATTCAAAATATTCTGAAAATATATATTTTGAAAAAATCTCTGAAAAGTAAGCAACAAAAAGGTGCAATTTAAAGAAAAGATGTGCGTTAATGTAACTCAGTAGTGTCCATAAGGGGTGAGATTCAGTGGGGTTAAGCGTCAATATAACGTGTAGTGCAGTGACCATAGGGGGTGGGAATTGATGGGGATCAGTGGAGGTCCCGGGGCTTGTATACCATGTTCGTCAAATTGTGCAGAAAGGTGAGATCAGGGGGAGCAGTGAGAGAACCAGGGAGCTAAGCCTCTGTGTTCCCCCCCAGGCAGGGCCCCGCTCTGGGGGAGTGTCTGGCCCACCTGGCGGCTGCCATGCCTGTGGCCTACATGGAGCCCAACCTGAACGAGTACAACGCCTTCTCCGTCTACACCACCAAGACCCCCCGGGAGAGGGCCAGTATGTCTGCCCGCCTGTGCCACCCTCTGTCACCAGTCTCTCTCTGTCTCTCTCTCTCTCTCTCTGTCTCTGTCTCTCTCTCTGTGTCTCTCTCTCTCTGGGTGTGTGTCTGTGTGTGGTGTGTGACCCCTACTCCTCTGTCCATCAGTCCCAAGGCCATCTTTCTGTTTTCCCTGGTGTTTCTCTCCCACCATCTCTCTCTTACTGTGTAATATATTTTCTCTCCCCCCCTCCCTCCCCTTTCTCTCTCCCCCTCCCTCCCCTTTCTCTCTCCCTCTCTGAAACCTCTCTCCCCTCCCTCCCTCCCCCTCTCTCTCCCTCTCACTCCCACTCTCCATTCCCTCTCTCCCTCTATCCCTCCCACCCTCCCATCTCTCTCCCCCCCCCCCCCTCCCTTCCTCCCACCCTCTCCCCCACCCCTTCCCTCCCTGACCCTCCCCCCTAGTCCTGGGTCTCCCCAGTGATGTCCATGAGTTGTGTCCGGACATTCCCCAGCTGGAATTCCTGCTCAAGGACATCGGGGACCTGGCGGAGTCGGGGGCGCGCTACACCGAGATGCCCCACGTCATCGAGATCACCCTGCCCATGCTGTGCAACTACCTGCCCCGCTGGTGGGAGCGGGGCCTGGAGAACTTCCCCGAGATGGACAACCAGCTGTGCACGGAGGTCACCTCGGAGCACCTCAACCAGCTGCTGGGCAGCATCATGAAGATCGTGGTCAACAACCTGGGCATCGACGAGGCCTCCTGGATGAAGAGGCTGGCGGTAGAGAGACACATTCAGAGGGCATTACCAGAGGGTTTACTCAGAGTGCTTTACTCGAGGGCTTAGCTCGGCTTTACTCTGAGGGCTCTTACTCTGGGCTTACTCAGAGGCTTTACTCAAGAGTGCTTTACTCTGAGGGCCTTTACTCAGAGGGCTTTACTTCTGATGGCTTATACTCAGAGGGCTTTTACTCTGAGGGCCTCTACTCAGAGGGCTTACTCAGAGTTGCTTACTAGCTGAGGGCTTCTACTCTGAGGCTTACTCGGATGGCTTTTACTCAGAGGTCTTTACTCTAAGGGCTTTACTCTGAGGGCTTTATCCAAGAGGCTTTACCCAGGTGCTTTACTCGAGGGCTTACCCAAGGAGTGCTTTACTCAGAGGGGCTTTACTAACGAGGGCTTTACTCAAAGGGCTTTACTCAGAGGGTTTTACTCAGAGTGCATTACTCAGTGGGCTTTACTCGGAGGGCTCTACTCAGACGGCTCTACTCAGAGGGCTCTACACATAACCCAACACAATAATTTTTTAAGAAGTATACAGAGGCCTTAACACCCTTCAGTTCTGATCGAGAGACACGTCCTGAAACCTCTGCTCCCCCCAGTGTTCTCCCAGCCCATCGTGAGCCGGGCCAAGCCCGAGATGCTCAAGTCCCACTTCATCCCCACCATGGAGAAGCTGAAGAAGCGCACAGGTAAGGTGGTGGCGGAGGAGGACCACCTGCGCATGGAGGGCAAGTCGGAGGGCGACGAGGAGGACGGCACCATCCGCGACGAGTTCGCCGTGCTCTGCCGGGACCTGTACGCCCTGTACCCCCTGCTCATCCGCTACGTGGACAACAACAGGTAGGGCCGCAGCCAGGGGGGAGCAGTGGAACGGTTCCTCTAGTGGACACCTTGTGTAGGTGCACACAGTGGAGTTGGATTGGTCAGTTTAATTTAATTGTATTGTATTACATTTAAATGTATTTAATTGGATTTAATTGGATTTATTGAATTGCATTACATTGTTTTTTAAATAATACAAATTTGAAAATGTAAAATTAAAATGTCACCAAACAAAGGCTGAGAGATTGTGAGTGGCCTCATCCAGAAAACATCCAAACAATGTCATTGGCATCCAAACACATTTCACCTCAGCATCAACCCCCAGCCCTTCCATGAAGTCCTCGATCACATCCACAGACTTTGTGGATCAATTGAAATACGTGGGGTATTAACAGAGCTATAAACAAAGTTTGTTTTGAACGTGTGTTCCCCCAGGGCCAGGTGGTTGACCTGTCCCGACCCCGATGCAGAGGAGCTGTTCAGAATGGTTGGAGAGGTTTTCATATTCTGGTCCAAATCCCACGTGAGTTGTGCCTCTGTGGCCGGGCCCCAGTTGTCATGTTTATTTGTATAGTGGCCCGTCATCACAGTTGCTGTCCCACTGCCATACTCTAAAACAGGAGTTAGGTTGAGACTGAGGGCCAGAGCAACAGAGCAAATGCTACTTTGCGAGGGCCGGATAAAAATACTTTTGATATGATTAAAGATGTACCTCTCTATACAGCTTTAAATTGCATTATTACCTTTAAATAAGGAATATACACAAGGCTAGAGTTTATTAGGCCCCAAGGCTAGAGATATTTAGGCCAACTTGTGTTGCATTGCAATTTGATAATCTCCGATTGGAGGTCCTCTTTCAGAAGCGTTTGCTGAAAAGTGTGAGTGAAACAGTCTTACTCATTTTCGGTCCCTGAACTCCCGAAAATGCATATTGCAACTCGTGCAGCATAGTGGTTATTAGTAGGAACTACAACTGATTTGTTTGGGATTAAGTGAAGAAATCAAAAAGAAAGAAGTAATAAATCAATTTTATCAGATTGCCTCCCGGGCCAGATTGGATTGTCCCGCGGGCTGCATCCGGCCCTTGGGCCACATGTTTGACACCCCTACTCCAAAGGAGGGCAGTGAGCAAACACGAAATATTAGGGAAATAAAATGTATTTGACAATAGCCAAATTCGAAATCACAAATGAAGGCAAGTTCAAATAGAATTCTAAAATTGTATCCCTTACTTTTAGAGTCTTCGCTGAGACTATTCAGAAAAGAGCTCAATATTTGAAGAGTGCGTTGTGTGGTGCGGTTTCTCCACTCTACGTCCTCTCCACCCTGGGCGTTGTGCTTCGGAAGCCGGGGTTTTGCGACGTCTACGAGTGTGATTTTGTCTTTTGAAAAAAAACATGCAGAACTTCAAGCGGGAGGAGCAGAACTTTGTGGTGATGAACGAGATCAACAACATGTCGTTCCTCACCGCTGACAGCAAGAGCAAGATGAGCAAGGTGAGTCCACGCCGGGTCCATGATGGGCGGAGCCACTGCTTCCTCCCCACCCCATTGCATTCTGGGTATTGTCATAGACAACGTATATCTTATTATTATATCCTCTGCAGTGTACCGCTTAAAACCAGCCGTGTCACGCCTTAAGATTATAATTTTCCATTGGTTACTCTTATAAAATACTCTTATGAACTTACTTATGAAAATTATGTTCATGATATTCTTTAATTGTGTTTATTGTATTGAGACAGACTCAAGGTGCGTTTCCATCCAAATGTATCGCAAATCTGAACCGAATTTTGTGAAAATCAGCATCCATTGGTATCCATTGCACTTTGTCGCGTTTACATTTTATCGTGTACAAAATTTTCCACCTTCCTCAAGTGTAAAAACGTTTTAGCAATATTTTCACGTTTTTTTCTGAAATGTTCGCGAAAATTTGCATGAAAACAGGTGGATGGAACCACACCTATTGCACAGCTAACATTTAGCATAGTGACAGAGAGGCACCCGGGCAGGTGTGACAGGTGCCACATACACGTGTACTATCTCCATGGTAACCACCTGTTCTCCTCCCGAGATGTCAATCCTCGTCCAGTGATTAACCTCATGCCTTGCTCCCTCTTAGACCATGTTGTCTTGTACTGTTCTGTCTGTCTTGGTTGCTTACCTTGTAAACAAAACTCCATAGTGGTTTAGTGGAGGAGGTATGTATGTACAGTATGTGCGTGTGTGTGGAAGGGGTGTGTGTGTACTTGTGTGTGTCTTGTGTGTGTGTGTGTGTGTGTGTGTGTGTGTGTGTGTGAATGTATCGATGTTTGGATCTATGTACGTGTATGTATTGACATGCAATATGTAGGTGTGTGTGTTTGTGTGTGTTTATGTACAGTATGTATGTATGCGTGTACATTTGTGTGTGTTCACCAGCACCATAAGAACACTCCTCCTGTGGTCCACCATGCTAATAGTGTCCCATGATATTCTCTCTGGTGCCGTGTCCACCCCCCTCCACCCCCCCTCACCCTCCACCCTCCACCCTCCCCGTCTGTGTGGGTTGCCGCCGGTTACGCAGGGCGGAGACTCAGAGGTTAGCCCATGTTTCTGCACGACACGCCTGCTGCTGCTGTGCGATGCATCGCATGGCACCACACCTCAGGAGAGCTTTTCATCAACCTCTCCTGCACACTGGCACACTCGACCTGAGACCCTCCCCCCTCCTCTCTCTCTCTCTCATGCACGCACACACACACACACACACACACACACACACACACACACACACAGTGAAACACACACACACACACACACAGAATTTAAAACACACACACACACACACACAGGCGAAAACACACTGCCGGGATGGGAATCGGTGGGGACCTCACAATACGATATTACAACGTTTGCCGTTATTATATATGTATATATTACACGTATATATAAAAGTATTGCGATTCTGTAAAAAGGAACAGAAGAGAACATAGTTGACGCCAATCAACTCAAGTCATGTCAAGTCAATTTTATTCGTATAGCCCTTAATCACAGTTACAGTCTCAAAGTTGTACGCATTAAGAAATCAAATATAGGTACCAGTAATGTTTCTTAATGTAATGTTTTAAAAACTAACGATTCTTGAGTCAACCTGACAATACAGAGTATTGTGGGAGCAATGTGACACGCGATACTCGATATTATGAATCTCCTCCTCTCACCTGAACCCCCACAGTCCCCACCACTGACCACCGACCCCCACTGCCCCCTCCAGCCACCGACCCTCCCACCCCCCCACCCCCTCCAGCCACTGACCCCCACCGCCCCCTCCAGCCACCGACCCCCACTGCCCCCTGCTGAATGCGACACACTGCGAGCTCAATCCTAAACAGATCCCCCCCTCGCCCACGAATACGATCCTTCCAGCTGTTCTCGGTGCGTGTATTCTCGCTATTATTGCTGCCGCCGTTTAATCCTCGGCCCGGTGAAAAATACTGCAGTAAACCCCCCCCCCCCACACACACACACACACACACACACACCTATCCATCGCCAGGAATAGACGCTTGTGTTTACGCGTTGAATTACCACACTCACACACACACACACACACACACACACACACACACACACACACACACACACACACACACACAGGTTTGGATCACACAACAAGGCCAAACCTTTGGACTTCGCAGTTCATAATACACTGGGCCTCTCATATAACAGAACATTATCCCGTAGTGCTGACACAAACCACTGGTGTTAACAATCTATTCACGCTCTAAATACAGTCGATATAATATATATTTATACACAGTATATATCTGATACTGTATCTGATACTATCTGATTCTACCACACCAATGGCCATGAGCCATTGGTGCCCATCTATTCAGTACAGAATCAATCAATACAATGTCAATACAGTATATATATATAGTAGTCATCTGATAGACCTGATACATGCCTTTGGTGTTAACAACCGTATTCACACTATCAGTACAGTATATATATACAGTATGCATCAGTAGAGTGTGGACCGGACCACCGGCCCTGGTCTCTGTGCCTCCGGGGTTCTGGTTCCTGGTCCGGTCCCGGCTCCGGTTCCGGTCTGATCCGGTCCGGGTCCTGCCAGTGTGTGTGGCCGGTGGGGCCGGGGGGACGGCGTGGAGGGGCACTTGATGAAAGAACTCTGCTGTAGAGGGCGGGCCCATGGCGCCCTGCTCTCTGGTGCCAGAGGGGGGCGCCATCTACCTGTCTTGGTTTGCTCTTAGTTGATCCTAGCTGGGTTGAAGTCTTCGTTCAATGGCTTTCCTTTCACCTTTCTACTTAATTTTTTTCATTCATTTTTTGTTTTTTGTTTTTTCTTAGAAGTTTGTGGTTCTGTAGCATTGGTATTTGTAATGCGTTTGCAGCGAATGCAAGTTGGGGACAAACTCCGGCCCAACGTTCACCCCCCCTTTTTCCCTTCGCTTATTTTAATTTTTCTCCTTCTTCTTCATTCCATCCTTCACGGCACATCACCACCTGTAGTCATCACATCACCTGGGGGTCCCCCACCCACCCACCACACGCTAACCCGCCACCCACTGGCTAACATGGAAACTACATCTCCCAGGATGCCCATGGATCATTTTAACCCAACCCTCCATAACACACGTGTATGTCCCCTGCACTTAACCCACCAGAGAAGCAGCTCAACTTACCTCGGCTTTTTTGTTTTCACTCAACAGCAACATCATTGTTTATTTAGTATTTATTTATTTAAATAAACCATCAGACCTTATCTGCCAGGAAGTGTTATGTAGTTACATTAGTAGTAGCCAATGCAGGTGTATTACAGTTATACTCACCTGAACAGGTCAAATGAACTGTATTAAATCATTGTTTAATTGTAAATATTTTCATTCAGCAATGTGCATTTACATAATTTTTTTATCTCAAATTCTATTTGTTTTTTCTTAGCATTATTTCTTTGTAATCCTCCACAGAACACATGCGATAGCTTATCTATATTTGCATAAATATCATATTCACATACATTTGCCTAATGCTTCCACTTATCAGCACATATTTAACTGTAACCGGGGGGAGCTTATAGGGACGGATTCTAAATCCAAAAACAAAAAACGAGTTTCCTTTTGCAGTTTTGCGAAGTTTTGCTAATTCTCAAACACCTTTTTCTGTTTGCGTGGCGGTGCTAAACTCTCAGAGCTCTCTGTGTGTGTGTGTGTGTGTGTGTGTGGAGTCCATCTGCATTTCGCTCTACCTCACAACTCCCACGTAACCTTGCATAATTCTCCCCATCGCCATGCCTCCCTCACCCGGCGGCGCGTGCAAACGTGCCGTGTGCTTTTTGTCGAAAAATGCCTTGTCCTGTTGGTTGGAGTGTGCTGGTTTGCTGCCTAGCATGCGGTCTCACCAAAATGTTCTTGTTGTTTCCTCCCCTACAGCTGTCAATCAATCATCTGTCCAACAAACATCACACTCCCACCCACCCACTCACCCCCACCCACCCAGTAGCCAGACATTTCACGACCCCGATATCTCCCTCACATTCCCACAATGTCGTGTCACCATTCAGAAACTCAGAGAGAAGGAAAAACCGACGTGTACAATCATAATAATATTAATAATAATAATATTAATAATAATAACGCAGGGTTGCTTCAGGACAAGCACCAGCATCTAGTGCCAGTGACATTTTAATTGATATACAGCAAGAATTACCAAAGAAAGTTCAAGGTCTTTATGAGTGATCTTGGATGATCTTTGTGTGACATGTTGTTGACACGCTTGTGTTTCATCAACCACGTGTTTCTTTTGCTCTCTATCTCTTACGCAGCAGTCAGACGGACAGGTATTTGTCATGGATTCCTTGGTCCAATGTGACTTTGTGTGATTGTAGACGCTTGTAGGTGTTGCTTCAGGTCGCACTGTTGGACAGGTAGTGGGACTTGAATGTTGATGGGGTGGCGGGGGGGGGCCGATCTATTCATCTATTTATCTATATATCTCTATCAATCTATCTATGTCTATCTCTCTCTCTCTCTTTCTATCTCTCTCTCTCTCATCTATGTTTCTATCTATCTCTCTATCCCTCTATCTATCTATATATCTCTCCATCTATGTCTCTATCTATCTCTATCCCTCTCAATCTCTCTCTGTCTCCGTCTCTCTCTGTCTCTCTCTCTCCCTGTCTCTGTCTCTGTCTCTCTCTTTCTCTCTGTCTCTATTTCTATCTCTCTCTCTCTCTCTATCTGTCAAAGCGACCATGCCTGGCATTGAATCAGGGCTGCTGTGTGTTCAATGCAAAAAAAAACTTGTGTTCACCTCTTGGCACCGACATCCGGCAAAATATCTCCTACCATGTTACCATGTGGCCTTGTGCTCTTCCTCCTCCTCCTTCATCCCGAGCAACCACCAACACCAACACCCTCTCGGCTCCTCCCCCTTCCCCCCCACCCCCCACCGCTCAGGGAGGCGGTTCGGACGCGGAGCGTACCAAGAAGAAGAAGCGCGGGGACCGCTACTCGGTGCAGACGTCGCTGATCGTGGCGGCGCTGAAGAAGATGCTGCCCATCGGCCTGAACATGTGCTCCCCCGCCGACCAGGAGCTCATCAACCTGGCCAAGATACGATACTCCCTGGTAGTGTTCTCCTCCTGAGTTAACCGCCGACTAACCGGTCCAACACTGGTCCTCCTCCGGCGATCGGTAAAGTACGGTCCTGCCAGTAGTAGTAGAACGTCTGGAAACTGGACACCTTTGGTGCGCTTATCGATGGAGATCGTGATGATGGGTCTGTTGGTTTGGTCGCATCTATGATCGTGTCATGTGACTTGTGACATGTGACGTGTGAGGTGTGATGTGTGAGGTGTGATGTATGACGTGTGACGTGTGACCTGTGACCTGATGATGTTTGACCTGTGATGTATGACCTGTGATCTGAGATGTGTGACCTGTGATGTGTGACCTGTGATGTGTGACCTGTGACGTGTGATGTGACATGTGATTTGTGACGTGCGACGTGTGATAACCTGTGACATCTGACGTGTGACATCTGACGTGACCTGCCTCAGCACGGGGGGGGGCGGGGGGGCGGTGGCGATGTCTGACTGTAAATGTGTTCCTCCTTCCCACCACAGAGAGACACAGACGAGGAGGTGCGAGAGTTCCTGCACAACAACCTGCACCTCCAGGGAAAGGTGAGCTTGGGGTTTATTTGGTGCTCAGAATCAGAATCAGGATTCAAGTAGTTTTCACAGACAAGGAATGTGCTTTTGTGAATTGGTGCATAACATCGAACAATTTACAATAAACTATGAAAGAAAAAGGAAGTATTTATATAGAAATTATAAAAAATATATAAAAGTAAGCAATTTAAAAGCCATTGGATGAAGATTCAGCACTATTGTACTGATTCGATTACATTGTATTCGCTAGCCATACATGTATTTACTTATTTGTTTGTTTATTTGACAGGGACAGTGCACTGCTTCTTAGCTGTACCAGAGTTAGCTAAAAGCTAATATGTAGTCCCAATCCTGAAGTAAAAATGTTAATTAATAATTGGTTAGCATTAGTTTGGGCCCACTTGGGTAAACACTGTTCTAGACTATCTTCTTTTTTTTCATGTCTTGTGTGTGTGTGTGTGTGTGTGTGTGTGTGTGTGTGTGTGTGTGTGTGTGTGAACGACCAGGTGGACAACCCGTCCATGCGCTGGCAGATGGCGCTCTACAAGGAGATGGCGGGCAAGGCAGAGGACGCCGACGCCCCGGAGAAGGTGGTGAAGAGGGTGCAGGAGGTGTCCGCCGTGCTCTACCACCTGGAAGTGGTGAGCAGCACGCACGCACACACACACACACACGCACGCACACACATGCACACATACATGCACACACTCACACGGACACACATGTGCACGAAAACACACGTGCACACACACATGCGTGAACACACACACACACATGCGCGTAAAAACACACACATGTGCACACACACTCACTCACTCACCTACTCACTCACTCATTTACCCAGACACTCACTCACTCACTCACACACATACACGTGCACACACTCACTCACTCACACACACATACACGTGCACACACTCACTCACGCACACAGACACACACACACACTCTCACACTCTCACACACTCACACACACATGCGCGCACACACACTCTGTTACTTTACCCTGCTTTCACAGGAACAGGAAGTTACTTTACCCTGCTTCTACAGGAACCATCTGTGAAAAGCATCCATTTTATATTTGATGTATTATATCGTCTCCTATTCTCCATGGGCCTATCTTCACGTCTCCTCCTCCTCCCCTGCAGACGGAGCACCCGCTGAAGTCTAAGAACATGGTATGGCACAAGCTGCTGTCCAAGCAGCGGCGGCGGGCCGTGGTGGCCTGCTTCCGCATGACGCCCCTCTACAACCTGCCCAGGTGAGGACCACCACGAGCATAGCAGCGCCACCGTCGCCACGGCAAGGTGTACCGGTGTACCAGAACAGAGGTTCCAGGGGGTTCCAGCTTCTGTAGAGATTTAGCTGTAGTTTTTTTTTATACCAGCAAAACAAAAAGGATAACGTAAAATGTTGCAAATATTAAACTTGACTGAAGGTTATGAAGACTTATAGACATCAGAATATGTCTCACCTTCCATCTTAAATGCCTTGGCCACTACAGTATTAATACATTTTAATGCTCAATATTATTAATGTAATGTTGGTTCAAGGGAAGACATTTCTGGTTTGATGGTGTCAATGAAGGCCGAACTGACTACTGATAGAACCCGTAGTCAAGTGAGATGCATGGATCGTTCAGGGGCAGGTAGGGGTCAAGGTGATGCCTACAGTTCAGCTGGGGAGGTCAGGAATCGAACCCAGTACACTTTTTGCCAAGGAGTCAACCTCCTTTCCCAGTTGCTTATTATAATGATGATAATACCATATTATACATTATATATACGTATATACAAGGATCAATACATTAGCGTCCAGTAGGACCATGTGTAGACTAGAGGGTGATTGGCGGCTCCCCATGTGACCCCAGGCACCGGGCGTCCAACATGTTCCTGGAGGGTTACAAGAGGAACTGGATTCATACCGAGGGATACTCCTTCGAGGACCGCATGATCAATGACCTTTCTGTGAGTACAACCTGGACAGGTGACCTCTTCGTCTCGTCACTCACCCCCCTCCTCCTCCTCCTCCATCTCCTCCTCCTCACCCTCCTCGTCTTCACCCTCCTCCTCCTCCTTCTCATCACCCTCATCTTCCTCCTCCTCTGTGCGCATCCCAGAAAGCCATGGCGCAGGAGGAAGGAGACGAGGAGGAGGAGAAGGAGGCCAAGCCAGATCCACTCCACCAGCTCATTCTGCATTTCAGTCGCACCGCTCTGACAGAAAAGAGGTGAGGTCGCTCCTGAGTGGCGCGAACTACTAGTGAGCTAAATGAACTCACCCCCTTGGACGTTGGATTTGATCCCTTTATCCAATTTATTCAATATCCTCCCGATTTACGACACACTTTACTCAGCCTCAAGTTGGTTGGTCACCCATGCACACAACCTCACAGAGACGTGTACATTACATTACAGTGCATTCATGTTATACATATTATTGCGTCATACTATATGTTTATGTCCATCACATTTTCAAGTACAAAGCCTAAAACACTGTTGTATTTGGATTTGTACACATGTATTGAACGCAATACCTTAATTTATAAGACACATTTTTAGACAACAGGCCCTGACGCCAAACCCTAACTGATCACGTGTGTCTTCTCTCTTCTCTGTACTACAGTAAACTTGACACAGATCACCTCTATATGGCATATTCCGATATCATGGCAAAGGTAAGAGTCTCATATGTTCCCTTTCCCCCGCAGAATTATACTTGCATTCAACTGCGTTTAGCTGCCAGATTGTATCAAAGTGTAGCAGAGACTGTCCATTGTTCATATAGTTGTTAATCCTCATTATACATGTTGATTCAGTGTGAATCACAACCAGGTGTGTTTAAGATTGTAGCTCAGTGTGCGGTCCAGACCAGGCCTGACCTCCCCCCCTACCCCCCCCCGTGTGTGTTTTCTTCCCTCTCCAGAGTTGCCATCTAGAGGAGGAGGACGAGGGTGGGGAGGAGAGTGCTGTGCACGGCAGCACTGAGGATGAGATGTCCTTTGAGGTGCGACAGTCTGAACTGGTAATGGGCGACCGGGGGGCTGGGGAGCGGGATCACAGCTGAGCAGCGGTAGCTCTCGCCACGCATCGAGTGACCTCATCACGGAACATTACCCCCCTCCCTCCTCCCCACATCCACATCCTCTCTCTCTCTCTCTCTCTCTCTGTCTGTCTGTCTGTCTGTCTGTCTGTGTCTCTCTCTGTCTCCATCCCTGCAGTCTGTCAACCCATCTCTGTCACCTCTGTCCCCTGTGTGTGTGTGTGTGTGTGTGTGTGTGTGTGTGTGTGTGTGTGTGTGTGTGTGTGTGTGTGTGTGTGTGTGTGTGTGTGTTGTTTGTTGTGTGTGTTGTTTGTTGTGCTGCTTTCCTGTGTGTGTCGCTCGTGTCCTCATACACAGAGTTTGTGTGTTGCTTATCTGGCGTGTGAGTGTTGCCGTGGAAAATTAACCTCCTTAAAACTTTGATCTGAGATGCACATGCACAATACAATATTTTCCAGTCGAGACAAAAAATACTTAGACATTAATAATGTCTTAGTTTCAGTTTAAGCGTGTGAGCAAACATGCTCCCACTGAATAGTCATTAGTATAAATCACAGTACAATTATTCGCAGTAAAATCAGAAGTTAATTCATACGTTTACTGGGGTACTTCTCGAAAAGCACCCCACTGGTAGTGTTCGGAAAAACTTTGACAGCGACCCCCGATGCTTGAACCCGATAGCTGGCTCAGAGCTCAAGCAGGGCAAGCCGTCTTCAATCGCTTATTTGTTAATCCGGTGTGAAGTAGGAACAGGATTCCTCCGCAGGGAGATCGTTCGGCAGTCGACAGTGTCCAGTATCGCTACACTCTGCAAAAACACTCCTCTCGTCAAGTAATAACAGAAATTCTAAAAATATATATGTATATCATATATATAATATATCAAAATATATAAAAAATAAATACAAAAATAAGCAATTAAAACTTGCAATTTGTCGATATCTGACGGAATTCAAGCATATATTGTACAAACACATGTGAACGAGAATCCTCGGCTGCATGTACGTATGAATAGTTTGAAAAAGGATTTCTATGCTCTAAATCTAAATCTAAATCTCTGACAGAATTGACCCTGTGTGTGTTCCCACTCACACCACTGACTCACTGACCCATCAGACCCCCTCTCTCCTCTCTGTGTGTGTCCAGATATCAGTGTACCATCCCATCCTTTCCCCCAGCGTCTCTCTCCCTGTGACTCTGTCTCACCGTAACATGTGACCCCCTCGTAACCACCTCTCCACTTTGTGTTCTGTTTCCATTAAGGGAATGCGACTACTAACCGATGGTTCTTTCCTGACTCACGTTAGATTACTCACAGACTACAGTGAAAGCCAGTGTCCGGCCCACAACCCACACAACACACACAACCCACACTTACACACACAATATTGAAACGCACCCCCCAAAAAACTCCCCAGCATTCAGCATCACTGAATATGAATATTAAAAAGTCATATTTGGCATAGAAGGCGTAGTAAAGAACCACCACCAGTGCGGCACAGTGCTTTTTAACGAACGGGCTGCACTCCCACCATGAGGTCCTCCGGCACCACACATAGCGGGTAGCCGACGGCTAGGCATACGTGGGTGGGGGGGTGGGTCGGGCGGGTGGGGGTGGGTGGGGCGGGTGGGTGTGGGCGGCGCTAAGAGGGTGGGGGGCGGGGGGGAGGGAGGCTCTCTTGGGGATATATATATATATATATCGGCCTGTGATCCGTTCTCTCCTGAGATATTCACTGCTTTTTCTTTGCTGTCGGTCGTGAGAGATGGCACGTGTATACTATACCAAACTGTAACGTATTAACAGTAGGTCTGAGTAAACTGTTTACTGGTATCGTATAATACCGGTGAGACATTATTATTATTATTATTATTATGATATAATGATCATAGTTAGTGGAAGACGAAAGACGAAAAGTGTCATGTTCGACGCTCGAGAAATGCCTCGGTTGTTTCTTGCAATGTACTCGGAATTCAGTGTTAATATATGAGGTGTGAAGTGAGGACATGTTGGTAAGGCCTACTGGTGCCCTACTGGTACTGCAAGACCTCCGGGCTGTTGGCTGTAGTCTTACTCTTGCTCCAACGGGCAAGCGTGAAAACTGTAGAACTACTCCGTAACTTAACGCATTAATGGGTGTGAGAGAACGCATGAATGAGACCTATTATGAATATTTAATGGATCTAATGTATGAAGCTCTGAATAATGCTGATAATTATTATTAAGTGTTGAATCAAAGATGTGATTTTCCATTGAGAGCAGCCAGACAACGAGACAGGTAAGTGAGTCTTTAGTAAAGCTGCAGTGAATGGAGTGTGAGTGCAGGGTGGGACTTACAGAATGGGAATGGATAGAAAAGTCCTCACTGTTTAATGACCGTTATTATAAAGTAATAGCATAATAAAATGCCAAGAAAATGTAAAGCATGTTCTATGTGCTACCCCAAAAGGTAGCACATAGAATATCTCCCCAAAAGACTCTTTTGGCCTCATGGTTTTGTACTCAAAGAACAATTGTCCAATAATATATTAAATACAAAAAAGATATGATGATTTTTGGTTTCAAACTTTTCTCGTAAATCCTCAATAGAACATAGTCTGTGTGGTCCGCAGTGAATACAATGACCCAGTCTGTATTTAGAACACAACAGAAAGGGTCCATTCTATCCATTCTAATTCTTTAAAACGGGGACGGTTACTGGTGGCCATTACATCACACCGACGTGCGACTCACGGTTGTTCCGTCCGCCGCAGGAAAAGGAAATGGAGAAGCAGAGGCTGCTGTACCAACAGTCCCGCCTCCACAACCGCGGCGCCGCCGAGATGGTGCTGCAGATGATCAGCGCCTGCAGAGGTAGCACCTCCTCCTCCTCCTCCTCCTCCTCCTCCCCCTTCTCTTCCTCCCCCTCCTCCTCCTCTTCCTCTTCCTCCTCCTCCTCCTCCTTGACCCCCATTTGTTTACAACGTGTGATGACATCACTTCCTTGGCCCCCGCCCCCCTCCAGGTGAGACGGGCCCCATGGTGTCCGCCACCCTCAAGCTGGGCATCTCAATCCTCAATGGTGGCAACTGTGAGGTCCAGCAGGTACATGACGGCGTCGTCCTGACAGAGCAGCATATGAGGACATCACATTGAGGGTCATTGAGGTCGTTTTGGTCTGACGTGTGTCTTGTGTGTCTGGTGTGTCTGGTGCCTCCCTGTTCTGTTCACAGAAAATGCTGGAGTATCTGAAGGATAAAAAGGATGTAGGGTTCTTCCTGAGCATCCAGACACTCATGCAAACGTGCTGGTCAGTTGGAACGCCTCGATCACAGTCCACAGAACGCACAACAACGCAGACATGATGTTACTGCTGGACCGGTGGTCTGCTCAAATCAGCCCTTATGTCACGGGGGGCGGGGGTGTAATAGGACTTATTGAATTGTATTGTGTTGTGTTGCTATACATGGTGTGGTCTGTTTCTTTCAGTGTCCTGGATCTGAATGCCTTTGAGAGGCAGAACAAGGCAGAGGGACTGGGAATGGTCTCAGAAGAAGGCACAAGTACGTGTTACAATACTCGCCATGAATAGGAGAGAATAAGAATGTTAAAGAATTGGTTCTCAAATGGTTCTTAAACTTGAACCTGTTGGAGAGCCACTGACCTTAATGACTGCACTTTTTTTTGTCGGAAACGTTTATATTTGAACAAAACCATTATACCAGATATGCGAAGCTAACACAAGATCTGGAAATGCAAGGATATTCAAAACAACACGAGCGACATCATATTCAGTATGGGGCATTTTGAGTGTAATCCATAAACCCATTTTAATGGAAATAACATGATTAACTCTTGAATGACTCGAAAGAGTTCTCAGTTGTTGTTTTCCCTTTTGTTTATTCAAACAGTTACTGTATGTTCCAACCATGTCATTCATGATTTCATGTGAAACAGTGCATGGATGATGAACAAGTGAATGAATTCATGTGAAACAGTGCATGGATGATGAACAAGTGAATGAATTCATGTGAAACAGTGCATGGATGATGAACAAGTGAATGAATTCATGTGAAACAGTGCATGGATGATGAACAAGTGAATGAATTCATGTGAAACAGTGCATGGATGATGAACAAGTGAATGAATTCATGTGAATTCATGGACTAGTTGAATTAATGAGTGAGTAAATGAATGAATGGATGAACCTTGGCCTTCCTGTCTTCCCAGTCCTCTTCTCTTGTCACCACACTCATCCTCTCCCCCCCCTCCTCCCCCCCTTCCTCTCATGGTCCTAGACATGAAAGCAGAACAGGGTAAACCATCGCTCTCTCTCTCGCTCATTCTCTGTCTCTATCGCTCTGTCTGCCTGTCTGTCTGTCTCTGTCTCTCTTGCTGTCCCGCTATATCTCTGTCATCTGTCTCTCTGTCTGTCTCTGTCTCTCTTTCTGTCTCTGTCTCTGTCTCTATCTCTATGTCTCTCTTTCTCTCTCTATGTCTCTCTGTCTCTCTCTATGTCTCTCTGTCTCTCTTTCTCTGTCTCTATCTCTCTCTCTCTGTCTGTCTCTCTATCTCTCTGTCTGTCTCTATCTCTCTAACTCTCTGTCTCTATCTTTGTCGCCGTCTCTGTCTATCTCTCTCTCTCTCTGTCTCTAACTCTCTCTTTCTCTTTATCGATCTCTCTAACTCTGTCTCTCTCTCTATGTCTCTGTCTCTCTAACTCTGTCTCTCTCTCTCTCTGTCTCTCTCTCTCTAACTCTGTCTCTACCTGTCTGTAACTCTGTGTCACACTGTAGCCCTGCCAAGGCTTCTTCCTCTCCTTCCATCTATACTACTCTTGATAAGGGTCATTCCGTCCTTATCTTCTTATTCATGTGCAATAAAACAGCGATGTCTTCCTGTCCTGTCTGCTGTATCTGTGTTTTCAAAAATACTGTATGTGTGTTTTGTCTTGTTGCATCTTGTGCATGTCAGCGGTCGGTAGTCATGGCAACAGTCAGTAATCATGGCAACAGTCAGTAGTCAAGGCATGGCAACAGTCGCTGCAACAGTCAGTAGTCATGGCATGGCAACAGTCAATCGTCGCTGCAACAGTCAGTCGTGGCATGGCAACAGTCAATATTCGCTGCAACAGTCAGTAGCCGTGGCAACTGTCAATACTCGTGGCAACAGTCAATAGTCGCTGCAACAGTCAGTCGTGGCATGGCAACAGTCAATAGTCGCTGCAACAGTCAGTCGTGGCATGGCAACAGTCAATAGTCGGTGCAGCAGTCAGGAGCCATGGCAACAGGCAGTAGACTGCAACAGTCAGTAGCCATGGCCACATTCAGTGGATATTGCTACTGTGAGTAGTCACAGTAGTAGTCAAAATGTTTATATAAATACATATGTAAATTTTATAATTTATAAAGAGTTCACACAGTACTTTTATATTGCAAAACTAATGACACTTTTTTATTTAGGTGAGAAAGTCATGGCAGACGATGTGTTTACGTGCGACCTCTTCCGCTTCCTGCAACTGCTGTGTGAAGGTCACAATAATGGTGAGTGTGAAAAGATGTTACAAAACAATGACTCCCTGAAATATACGAGTAAAATAAAATGAAGAACTTCGTTGAATCATGAATCTCTCCTTGGGCGCAGACTTCCAGAACTACCTGCGAACGCAGACAGGAAGTACCACCACCATCAACGTCATCATCTGCACTGTGGATTACCTGCTGAGGTTACAGGTGGGCCAGGGGACTCTTACTTTGAAACTTCCTTTACCCTTTACTTTGTTATTATTCTCCACTTTGTTCTACCAATTTTAACCTTATTCGACGTTATTTAGTTATTCAATAAGCAATTTGGGGGGATTTTAATTTACTGATAAAATGTATATACTGAGAATGCTCATGCATATGTCATTGTTGTTGTTGTTGTTGTTGTTGTTGTTGTTGTTGTTGTGGTTGTTTTCCTCATCCTGGTGAAGGAGTCCATCAGCGACTTCTACTGGTACTACTCTGGCAAGGAGATCATCGACGACCCGGGGAAGAAGAACTTCTCCAAGGCCATGACGGTGGCTAAGCAGATCTTCAACAGCCTCACAGAGTACATCCAGGTACCAGGTCCAAAACAGTCTCTCAGAGTACATCCAGGTACCAGGTCCAAAACAGTCTCTCAGAGTACATCCAGGTACCAGGTCCAAAACAGTCTCTCAGAGTACATCCAGGTACCAGTCCAAAACAGTCTCTCAGAGTACATCCAGGTACCAGGTCCAAAACAGTCTCTCAGAGTACATCCAGGTACCAGGTTCAAAACAGCCTCACAGAGTACATCCAGGTACCTGGTCTAAACCAGTCTCTCAGAGTACATCCAGGTACCATGTCTACAACAGTCTCTCAGAGTACATCCAGGTACCAGGTCTAAACAGTCTCAGAGTACATCCAGGTACCTGGTCTAAACCAGTCTCTCAGAGTACATCCAGGTACCATGTCTACAACAGTCTCTCAGAGTACATCCAGGTACCAGGTCTAAACAGTCTCAGAGTACGTCGAGGTACCAGGTCTACAACAGTCTCTCAGAGTACATCCAGGTACCAGGTCTAAAACAGTCTCTCAGAGTACATCCAGGTACCAGGTCTTAAACAGTCTCTGAGTACATCCTGATCTTCATCAGTCTCAGAGTACATGCAGGTAGCAGACATCCTATCTTATAAGATAGGATGTAATTAATCATCCCAGATGGGAAATGTGAGTATTTGCAGTAGCAATATTACAGGACAGTCAAAATTATTATGACATTATTAGAAGTATTACCTATAACGACACGTTACCTGTAAAGGCAGAATGTGAATGTCATTATTATCATAGAGTGTCCAGTGTGGTCCTGCGTACTGACAGGGTCCTTTTCAAATTAAAAGCCTCCTCATTGCTAACGGTGGGTGGTGGTGGTGGTGGTGGTCCGGTAGGGTCCGTGCACGGGGAACCAGCAGTCCCTGGCCCACAGCAGACTCTGGGACGCGGTGGTAGGTTTCCTCCACGTCTTCGCCCACATGATGATGAAGCTGGCCCAGGTAGGCACCCCCTCACCCTCCTCCTCCTCAACCATAAAATAAATTATGAAGATCCAGGGTCGTATAGGAAGACATTCAGTCAGTTACTCTTTATTGCGCTGTATTTATCGGAAGCCATAGCTGAGAGATACGCAAGGCGCACAGATATGCACAGATACGCAAATGTTTATTCTGTGTTCACAAAATAAATTGCGCTTTTTCCTGTCCATGCATTAGTACGTGCATTAAATGCATGTACACCATGCATTAAATGCATGGTGTACATGCATGTACACCATGCATTTAATGCATGGTGTAGAGTATATGCATACTGATGTATATTTTTGTCAGCCAATAGGGGAGCTGTTGAGATGAAAATTACCATCATGCAATGTTGAGCCTGTAATGGTAACGCATGTGCGAAATGTAATTTAAATGAAGCACATTTGGGAAAAAGAGATATACAAGCAAATATTGATTGTATATTTCACCATAATTAAGCTGAATTGCTGTATGCAGCTTAACAACAACAACAATCATAAGCAGCTTCTAAACCTCCCATTCATACAGCGCCGTACAACATGGAGATACAGTACATAGAGCATTCAAAACTACAGCCACCATAAGCGGTTGTATGTAGTATATGTAAATAATGCCACACGTTGTGTTGTGATGTTGTCTTATTTGCTAAAACACCATCACGAAAACACCGGAGTGGCCACACAAAATATGCACAAAATATTCTGCTGCCTGCAAGTGACGTTCATTTATAGAACAAGAATAAGACGCACGCTTTTCTCTGGAAATATTTTGACTTTATTATTCTGGCCGTGCAGATCGATTTTGACGACGATAAACGTTACACATGAGACATCACCCTTCTACTAGTTGAAGGTTCAAACGAATAAACAGTCAAAGTGCTTCCCGAGGAAACGGTGTTCTCCGTTTTTGCTCTATGGAATATTTTGTGCGTCCCGACGGAGGATGTTAACGTACTATTGTGCTGAGCTGGTTTGTGTTGCCAGTGTGGTGCTCTGCTTAGTGGCATGGTAGCATAGAGGACCCGACTAGAGGGCCATTAAAAAACTATTAAAACTGCTTGATTATGACTTTTCTGAGCATTATCTTTGAAGTGGTAACCCCTCGCTGCCATGAGGACAGTCTTTATCCGCATTGAGCATATTTTCCGAACGCAGAACAGCAGCAAGGGAACGTTGATGTGAAGCCTCATTTTATGCTATTTATTTATGCTATATATTCAAACACACAGCATTTTTATCCGTAAGTCGAGAGTCAGGGAAAATATGTTAAGTTTCAACCTTTTCAGCTCACCGAATTTGTGCTGGTTAATATAACCGTGTATTGTTATCAATAACATTGAAAACTTGATAGTATTACTTCCATGCATACTTGTGTATTATTATTTGATTGTGTACAGTAAAAAAAAAGTATTTGCCTGATTGTATAACTTTTTTTCAATCGTGAAGACAGATTCTCAAGACAAAAGTAGTGTTTACTGACTTAGACTGGACTGCTTTTTAATGTAATCTGTTTTTTTTAATTTATTATAATTTGTCATCAATTCCATGGTATATTGATTATTCAAACTGTCTTTCACATGGTCAATGCAGGGTAAAGTATGTATTCATTTTATTCATTTATCTATTGACGTGGTATTGTGATTACTGGTTTGTACTTTATTCAACTCTTGTTTTCCTTTACAGCGAGTCTTTACAATCACCTGCCTTAGTGCCACCATTAAACCTTCAATTTGCTTCATTATTTCTGTTAGTATTTATTGGGAGTGGATTACATAAGCAGAAATTTGACAGAAATATAAGGGAAGATAAATTATGAAAAAAATATATCTCCCTGTTTAACTTCTTGAAAAAAATGTCAAATCCTAGAAAATAAAATGATAATAATGACATAATTTATAATGCACTGTTTAATACACGCTTCACAATAAACTGTCTTGCCTTCCTAACCAAGCAGCTAATGTCTTCTAGAATTGAATTCTGCCATAATTTTTTAGTTAGCGTAGCTTAGCACCATTCATTCACGCTCATGATTTGCTACACAAAATGCTAAAAATCCATCCAAAGTGTGCTGCTTTTTGCTAAAAAATAAAAAAAAAAGCAGGTCATTTTAAAGACTTTCTGAAGAAACGAAAAATCAGAATAACTTCTGCTGTCTGACAACTAACTTGTCCACTGCCCGTCCCCCACGGCCCACGACACGTGCACACAAACGCCACCATGCATGCGCGCACACACATGTAACCTGGAGGCCTGCAGTGTGTTGTCTTGCGGTTACGGTTGCCCTGCAGAGCGATGCTTCTCATGTGTGTGTGCTGCTGTCCTGCTAACCCGCTAACTAAAGTATAGGTAGGATAACTTAGACGCTACGTGGCTTAAAGAGGAAGAGGCTTCATAGCAGACAACAACAACAACAACAACATGTTAGAGTTTGTTGTCTTCTAGCGAGATGAAGTCTGAAGCAAGCGAGAGATGTTTATCTTGGGCTTTAACCTTTAACCTTTTAGCTGTCGGCAAACTGGGTTGAGTGATCTAACCATTAAATATTCCATATAGAATTTCAAGTAAATAGTTTTCTGTGTTTTTTTTTTATATACAGTATATTGCAGCATATCATTTATATCGCTGCATATACAGTATATAGCAGCATTCATTCATTGGCTTCAGAATGGTAGAAATTATTATAATAAACTTTTAAATATGGGCCACCAATCACGCCACCAAGACTACTAGTTATCTCCGAGGGTTAGGGAGGCTCATCCAAGGCGTCTGTCTGTCTGTCGGTCTGTCCGTTCGCCTGTGTCACTCCGTGATAAATTGGTGTGTGTGTGTGTGTGTGTGGCATCCTTACACATGCATTCACCTGGCTTAGGCTACGCAACCCCCCCCCCCCTCCTCCCCGCACAACCGAATACGCAAAACAATTAAAATGGTAATGAGTCGCTGGATAGAGCAATTGACGTTAAGAGAGCAATCCAGCCTCGTGCATGTTTGTGCATACATGCTTGCTTCTGGCTTCTTGAGATGGCGTTTAAGCAGCCAGCAGGACCAGTGATTGTGTCCCACCCCCCCCCCCCCGTTAGTCTCTATGAAGCTTGTTTTCAGGCTTTATTTCAGGCTTTTTTATAATACATGTGTTTAGGTTTTGTCATTTTGTTAACTTTTTGACCGGGATGTTCTCAAAACCACTGGGGTAAGCCAATCAGACTCAACCTGCCTACTTTGGGACATTCACTTTCTTGGCACCAACGTATTGATAATCAGTTCATAATCGGTCCCACACAGAAGTAGAATATTTACATAAAGTAAGACATTGGCGACAGTCGGCGACAAATGACAAATAACCCCTGGAATGATGTTTCTTGTTACCTTTCTATTCTCGTTTAACACCACGTTAGTTATCAATGCATCCCTAATCCGTAACGTCTAAAGAGGTTGGACCGTTCATGTTATTGTAAGAGGTGTGTTTCCCTCCTGTAACAGGACTCCAGTCAGATCGGTCTGCTGAAGGAGCTCCTGGACCTCCAGAAGGATATGGTGGTCATGCTGCTGTCCTTGTTAGAAGGTACCGCACCGTACCAGCTCGGCCAAAATTCCAATTCCGTTTCCCACCCGTTGTGCTAACTTGCGTTCCGACATTTGTCCCAGGGAACATTGTGAACGGCATGATCGCCCGGCAGATGGTGGACATGCTGGTGGAGTCCTCCAGCAACGTGGAGATGATCCTCAAGTTCTTTGACATGTTCCTCAAGCTGAAGGACATTGTGACGTCGGACGCCTTCCGCGACTACGTCACCGACCCGCGCGGCCTCATCTCCAAGAAGGACTTCCAGAAGTCCATGGACAGCCAGAAGCAGTACTTGCCCTCCGAGATCCAGTTCCTGCTGTCCTGCTCCGAGGCCGACGAGAACGACATGATCAACTACGACGAGTTCGCCAACCGCTTCCAGGAGCCCGCCAAGGACATCGGCTTCAACATTGCCGTGTTGCTCACCAACCTGTCAGAGCACGTGCCCCACGACACGCGGCTTAAGAACTTCCTGCAGCAGGCCGAGAGTGTGCTCAACTACTTCCGGCCCTTCCTGGGCCGCATCGAGATCATGGGCGCCAGCCGCAAGATCGAGCGCATCTACTTTGAGATCAGCGAGGTGAACCGCAAGCAGTGGGAGATGCCGCAGGTGCGCGAGTCCAAGCGGCAGTTCATTTTCGACGTGGTGAATGAGGGAGGCGAGTCGGAGAAGATGGAGATGTTTGTCAACTTCTGCGAGGACACCATCTTCGAGATGAACATCGCCTCACAGATCTCAGAGCAGGAAGAGCAAGAGAAGGGGGAGGAGGATGACGAGCCGCTGGAGGGAGGCGCGGATGGGGCAGGGGCGGCGGCACTGGGGGGAGGAGGTGGCGGCGGCGTGGGAGGTGACGAGGAGTACGCCGCCGAGGAGCTCCCGCCCGAGTCGAGCTCGGCCTTCGCCGACTTCATCAACAGCCTGCTGGGCTTCCTGGCCATCTTCACCTTCCGCAACCTGCGGAGGCAGTACCGGCGCATCCGCCGCATGACGGTGAAGGAGATTGTGGTGGCGCTGACGGTGTTCTTCTACACCGTGCTGATGGGCATCCTGCACTTCGTCTATGGCGTGTGCAAGGGCTTCTTCATGCTGGTCTGGCAGACGCTGTTTGGCGGCGGCCTGGTGGAGGGCGCCAAGAACATGACGGTGACGGAGATCCTGGCTAGCATGCCGGACCCCACGCAGGACGAGGTGCATGCCGACCTGCCGGGGGAGCCGGGCGGCGGCGGGGGTGAGGAGCAGGACGCGGCCGGCGGCCTGACGGACACAGGGGACACAGGCACCGGGGACGAGGAGGAGGAGGACTCCCAGGAGAAGGAGGGGGGCAGGATGCCGGGCATTGACGCTGGCGGCCTGGGGGACATGGGCTTGGAGGCGACCGTGGAGCCCCCCACACCAGAGGGAACCCCCATCACCAGGAGGAAACAGGTGGGGATGGCGGGCGGACATTTTTAATTGGTTAATTGGCTGGTTGTGTTTAAATAGAAAAGCAAAAATATACTCCATAAGATACAGGCAAGATAGTTTCGTTAATTGTATGTCGTTGATGAGCTTTCATGGAGCTTTCATGGATTTTTAAATATAATGGACTGGATTGAACGCTGCAAATTACAGATAGATTTAAACGAGGGCTTTCCCTATCATTACATATATATGATAATAATAATAATAATGATATATGATTCATTCCTATCCTCCATGTCTTGTCTTTGTCCCTGCAGCCTGCGGCGGGGGCTGAGGCTGGGGAGAAGCCCCCCGAGCTCCCAGCTGTTCCTGAACCCCCTCTGGAGCACGAGAAAGCGGAGTACGACTTTATGAATTATGCATTATGAATATTTATCCTCAAAACTTATATGATGTTGCTGTTGTTGTTGTTGTTGTAGACTAGAAACCATCCAACTGAAACCAGTCCATGAGTCACTTAAAAGCTGGGGGGAAAATCTCACCTGAGGTTGAGGTGTTTGATTGATTTTTTTGTAACTTTTAGTGTTGAAAACGGAGAGAAGTTGGAGAGAGAAGGTCAGAGCTCCAGGGAGGAGGAGAAAAGCCCACGGCCCAGGAAGGCTGTGGCCAAGAAGGAGAAGAAACCCCGGAAGGAGGGAGGCTTCCAGATCTGGACCGAGCTGGACGTCCAGAGGAACAAGTTCATGGTCCGCCATCTTGGATTCTTCTTCTTCTCCTTACATTTAGACTAGCATTTAGCATTTGGCAGACCCTTTTATCCAAAGTGACTTACAAAGAGTACATTTGTTTTACATTTATGGCTGTGGTACATAAAGATAAGTATAGAGCCAGTTTCGAGCATTCATAGTTGCGAGGCTAATCTTCTTCTTCTTCTTCTCTCCTTCTTCTTCTTCTTCTTCTTCTTCTTCTTCTTCTTCTTCTTCTTGTCTGTCTGTGTTCCTTCTCTGCATGTAGAACTACCTGTCCAGGAACTTCTACAACCTGCGCTTCCTGGCTCTGTTCATCGCCTTCGCTCTCAACTTCATCCTGCTCTTCTACAGAGTGAGGGACTCAAGGGTTGTTGTCTTGCTGTGCTTAGCATTGAATAGAGTTCACGCTGGTTCTCACCTCATTGCATCGTGGCTTTTTTTATCATTCATGAATATTTTAATATCGTAAAGGACCCCTATTATACCACGGTGTGAGCGTGATTAGCCATTCCAAGCAGTTTCAAAAACTGGTTTGAATGGCAGAAGCATGGTGGATAAATCAGCCCACCAGTTGCTACAGTCCACTGGGTAGGCTGGTAGGCTGATCTATCCAGCATGCATCTAGGTGGACACTCCCACTTGTGATGGGGCCATTCCAACTGGTTTGTTGGCTAATCACGCTCACACCTGGTGGTACAATATGTCTCCTTTAATGTACACACAAGATATCCGGGTGGCACGTGCAGTAGATACATCCCTCTGTGAGATGTTACTGTTATTTAGCATTTTTAGATCATGTCATCCGTCATTTTAACCATTCCTAACCAGAAGGGTCCATTCTAGTGGCCCGTGGGTTATTAACCGTGTCCAAAATGATCGGCAGGTGTCCGACAGCCGCCTGGGCGAGGAGGAGGAGGAGGAGATGGAGTCGTCCGGCATGTTCGAGGCCAGCGGAGTGTTCGAGGGCTCCGGGCTGTTCCAGGGCTCCGGTGGGGGGGAGGCGGCGGAGGGCTCGGGGATGGAGGACGCGGGTGGGGAGGAGGAGTACGTGCCCGTGTACTTCTACCTGGAGGAGAGCACGGGATACATGCAGCCCACCATGTCCTTCCTCTCCGTGCTGCACACCGTCATCTCCTTCATCTGCATCATCGGCTACAACTGCCTCAAGGTGCTGATAGGAATAACATGATAATACGATAATCATAATCATAATAACAGATGATCACAATAACTTATTATATTAACCTGATACAACTATCTCAAGGTATATATGATATGATAGTATAATATGATAAATAGTAACAATAATAATATGATTATATTAACTGATAATCTAACTTACTGATGGTCTGATGAGCTCACTGATGAGAACAATATATAATGCTAATATATCAATATATGACCATAATAATAACTGGTATGAACCTGACAGAGCTATTACTCTATAAGGGACAGAAAGGTGTATTAAAGCTGCACTATGTAAGCTTCCCCATGCCTAGTGCCCCCTAGTGGTGGGAGTTGTAACTATCGTTGCATATGTACATGATGACGATGCCAAGGGCTGTGTCTCCCTCTCCTCCTCAGATCCCCCTGGTGATCTTCAAGAGGGAGAAGGAGCTGGCCAGGAAGCTGGAGTTTGACGGTCTCTACATCACGGAGCAGCCCGAGGACGACGACATCAAGGGCCAATGGGATCGCCTGGTCCTCAACACGCCGTAAGGACCGGGTCGTACCACATTTACTATGGGTCGTACCACAATTACTATGGGTATCTGTGTGTATGTGTGTGTGTGTGTGGGTGTGTAAAACAATGTCTCTATAATTGTACCTCAATATTCCTTTGGTCTGCAGATCTTTTCCCAACAACTACTGGGACAAGTTTGTCAAGAGAAAGGTCAGCTTGCTGCTTATTGGTTCAATAAAATTGCATTTAAAACATCTTTTTGTAAATGGTGTTGTGTTTAAAACATGTGTGTTAATGTTGTAATGTGTTTAAAGTGGCAATCTTGAAGATTTGCATTTCGTGCTCGTTGGCGACACCTATGGGCGAAATGTGCCACACACACCTATGTGTTGCTGTGTGTGGCTGTGCTCCCGATAGGTGCTAGATAAGTACGGTGACATCTACGGCCGCGAACGAATCGCTGAGCTGCTGGGCGTCGACCTCGCCTCGCTGGACGTCAGCCAGCAGCACGAGAAGAAACAGGAGGAGCCAGACAACTCCATGCTCAACTGGTGACACACACACACACACACACACACACACACACACACACACACACACACACAGTGACAACTCCATGCTCACCTGGTGACACACACACACACACACACACACACAGTGACAGCTCCATGCTCACCTGGTGACACACACACACACACATACACACACACAGTGACAACTCCATGCTCACCTGGTGACACACACACACACACACACACACACACACACACACACAGTGACAGCTCCATGCTCACCTGGTGACACACACACACACACATACACACACACAGACACAGACAGTGACAGCTCCATGCTCACCTGGTGACACACACACACACACACACAGTCACACACACACATACACACATACACACACAGTGACAGCTCCATGCTCACCTGGTGACGCACACGCACACACACACACCACACACACAGTGACAACTCCATGCTCACCTGGTGACACACACACACACACACACACACACACACACACACACACACACACACACATGCACACACACACACATGCACACACACACACAGTGACTGGGTTATTTACAACACAATAATAAGCATGGTCTTATTTACAACACAATAGTGACTGTGTTGTGTTTTTGTCCTCAGGGCGACCTCTGTTGACCTCAAGTACCAGATCTGGAAGTTTGGAGTGGTGTTTACTGATGGTGTAAGCAACATTTTTTTTTATAGTATACTCTGATGGGAATATACCTTTATCATTTAATGGTTAAAGATATACTAAATCACATTAGAAATAGAGATATATATTATATATATATATATATATATATTAATCACTGTTCCCAAGTATCGATTCCAGCTGTTAACTAAGTCAACACTTAAGTACAAACCCTAAACCCCTCTGAATATCGTTCTTAAATCTAAGAAACATTTAGTGAAAAAATAGGTTCTAGTTAACTTTCTTCACAAAATGTTTCTTAGATTTATTGGTCGATTAGGCGGATGCACTTTTTTATTATTCTATTGTTTTTATTCTTATGTAGTTGTTATTTTTTAGCAACCTCTGGCACAAGAACTTCCTTCGGGATGAATAAGGTCTTATCCTTCTTATCTTATCCTGTGGTTGTCTTCTGTTCTACCCTCTACAGACCTTCCTGTACCTGTGCTGGTACCTCATCATGTCCCTGCTGGGACACTACAACAACTTCTTCTTCGCCTGCCACCTGCTGGACATCGCCATGGGCGTCAAGACCCTGCGTACCATCCTGTCCTCGGTCACCCACAACGGCAAACAGGTTAGTCCCTGATGATGTCATGTGTTCCTAGCTGATGATGTCATGTGTTCCTAGCTGATGTCATGTGTTCCTAGCTGATGATGTCATGTGTTCCTAGCTGATGATGACATGTGTTCCTAGCTGATGATGTCATGTGATCCTAGCTGATGATGTCATGTGTTCCTCGCTGATGATGTCATGTGTTACTCGCTGATGATGTAATGTATGTGTTCCTAGCTGATGATGTAATGTATGTGTTCCTAGCTGATGATGTAATGTCATGTGTTCCTAGCTGATGATGTCATGTGTTCCTAGCTGATGATGTCATGTGTTCCTAGCTGATGATGTCATGTGTTACTAGCTGATGATGTCATGTGTTCCTAGCTGATGATGTCATGTGTTACTAGCTGATGATGTCATGTGTTCCTAGCTGATGATGTCATGTGTTCCTAGCTGATGATGTAATGTCATGTGTTCCTAGCTGATGATATCATGTGTTCCTAGCTGATGATGTCATGTGTTCCTAGCTGATGATGTCATGTGTTCCTAGCTGATGATGTCATGTGTTACTAGCTGATGATGTCATGTGTTCCTAGCTGATGATGTCGTGTGTTCCTAGCTGATGATGTCGTGTGTTCCTCGCTGATGATGTCGTGTGTTCCTAGCTGATGATGTCATGTGTTCCTAGCTGATGATGTCGTGTGTTCCTAGCTGATGATGTCATGTGTTACTAGCTGATGATGTCATGTGTTCCTAGCTGATGATGTCATGTGTTACTAGCTGATGATGTCATGTGTTCCTAGCTGATGATGTCATGTGTTACTAGCTGATGATGTCATGTGTTCCTAGCTGATGATGTCATGTGTTCCTAGCTGATGATGTCATGTGTTACTAGCTGATGATGTCATGTGTTCCTAGCTGATGATGTCATGTGTTACTAGCTGATGATGTCATGTGTTCCTAGCTGATGATGTCATGTATGTGTTACTAGCTGATGATGTCATGTGTTCCTAGCTGATGATGTCATGTATGTGTTACTAGCTGATGATGTCATGTGTTCCTAGCTGATGATGTCATGTATGTGTTCCTAGCTGATGATGTCATGTGTTCCTAGCTGATGATGTCATGTGTTACTAGCTGATGATGTCATGTGTTCCTAGCTGATGTCATGTATGTGTTACTAGCTGATGATGACATGTGTTCCCAGCTGATGATGACGGTGGGGTTGCTTGCCGTGGTGGTCTACCTCTACACGGTGGTCGCCTTCAACTTCTTCCGGAAGTTCTACAACAAGGGCGAGGACGGCGACGAGCCCGACATGAAGTGTGATGACATGATGACCGTGAGTGATCATATGATGACATCACATGATGACATCACATGTTGGTGTGCTATAGTCAGGTAGTTAGTTAGTTAGTTAGTAGGTTAGTCATATCTAGTCAGAGTACTTTATTAATCCCAAAGGAAACAGGCAACAGGCTGCAGCTTGGTCTCTGTCTGCCCTGCACATGGATGTTAAAGGGGGCGGAGTTTATAGGTACTGGGTTCGATCCCCAATGTCTGCAGTCTGCATGTAGGTGTCCCTGAGCTAGATGTTTAATCCCTACCGTCTCACTCTCTCACTGTCTCTCTCTCTTTCCCTGTCTCTCCCCCTCTCTGTCTCTCTCTTTCTCTGTCTCTCTCTCTTTCTCCCCCTCTCTGTCTCTCTCCCTATCTGTCTCTCTCTTTCTTTCTCTGTCTCTCTCCCCCCTCCTCTCTCTTTCTCTCTGTCTCTTTCTCTGTCTCTCTCTTTCTCTTTCTCTCTCTCTCTCTCTCTCTCTCTCTCTCTCTCTCTCTCTCTCTCTCTCTCTCTCTCTCTCTCCCCCAGTGCTACCTGTTCCACATGTACGTGGGTGTGCGGGCGGGTGGGGGCATCGGGGACGAGATCGAGGACCCGGCGGGGGACGACTACGAGCTCTACCGCGTGGTCTTCGACATCACCTTCTTCTTCTTCGTCATCGTCATCCTCCTCGCCATCATCCAAGGTGAGGGAGGCGGAGCTCTCCGTGCTACCGGACGCTGAACACACACTGTAACCAAGCCAGGGGGCTCCCCTCTGACTGGTGGTCCTACGATACAGTCCCCCTCTCTCTCTCCGTCTGTCTGTCTCTCTCTCAATTTCAATTCCAATTTCAATTGAAAGAGCTTTATTGGCATGGGAAAAGTACATTTACATTACCAAAGGGTGGTAAATAAAAACAAAAACTAAATAAATCAAATGTACAATAGTTGATTTACAAATGTACAATTGCAGATATTCTACAACAAAGAAATATGTAAACAAAGCTGCAATATTGCAATCAAATGTATAAATATGAGTTTCTAAAATATACATATAAAGAACTAAATATATACAGGAAAGTAAGTCAACTTAAAAAATTTTAATATCAAAAATATATAAAAAATATGGAAAATATAAAAATACAAAAATACTCTCTTTCTGTCTCCCTCTCTCTCTGTCTCCCTGTCTGTCTGTCTTGTCTGTCTCTCTGTATGTCTCCCTCTGACTCTCCCTCTGTCTCTCTCTCTCTCGCTCTCTCTCAACGTTCCTGTTTGACTTCACTTTATTGCCCATGCCGGCACAAAAGCTCACAAACATAAAATGGCTGTTAAAAGTTTTAAAAAATCACTTAAAAACAGCACTGAGCATTTTGCAGCATCGTGGACAGCAGGTTGAGGTTTCATTTGGTTCTGCGCGCTCTCTGCTCTCAGGTCTGATCATCGACGCCTTCGGAGAACTCAGGGACCAACAGGAGCAGGTCAAGGAGGACATGGAGGTATAGCTGGGATCTTATTTCTTTTGAATTTGTAGAATTTTTTACAAAAGCACATTCGTTGTTTGTAAAATCTAAGGCCATAAAGCCGTTTCTGATCTTCTGATCTTTTGTGCTTTTAAATGTACAGCGACAACACTATGGCTTGACAGCACGAATGTCAAACCATATGTTTAGCTGGACCTAGTAAAGGACCAAGCTAGTCCAGGTGAAGGGTGGTGTCTCATGTGTTGTGCTCCTGCAGACTAAATGCTTCATCTGTGGGATCGGCAGCGACTACTTCGACACCACACCGCACGGCTTCGAGACGCACACCTTTGACGAGCACAACCTGGCCAACTACATGTCTGTCTCACCTTTATGCCTATTCATCTGCGCGTGTGTGTGTGTGTGTGTGTGTGTGTGTGTGTGCGTGCGTGATACAATTACAATGTGTGGTATATGTGTCATCGAATAGACTGACATAACATGCATATTTAACATCCATATGTCCATGTTGTGGTGTTAATGTTCTCCCTGCAGGTTCTTCCTGATGTACCTGATCAACAAGGACGAGACAGAGCACACTGGCCAGGTGGGTACTTAAGCTAACGTCAGCTAGCATTGCATTAGCTTCGTTATCCTAGCTTCAGGTAGCATGGCTTGTAGCAGCAGGACCAGCACTGCTCACCGGTATGATGGGTGACCCGCTGTGTTCCTCCCCCCACCCCACCCCTCCCTCGGGGCCCCCAGGAGTCGTACGTGTGGAAGATGTACCAGGAGAGATGCTGGGATTTCTTCCCCGCCGGAGACTGCTTCAGGAAGCAGTACGAGGACCAGCTCTCCTAGGAATCACCTCCTGCTGTTGCTGCTGCTGCTGCTGCTCAGAGACCTCACGGGTAGTTGGCCAATCCATGGTGTTTGTGCAGGCCACCACAGAACGCCGGGACATGACACCCAGGACACAAGCGGTGTCTTTGTGGTGATTCCCTGCTTTTCTGCTCGTTTGAATGCAACAATAACAACAATTTTTAAAACGTTAATGTTGGCTTTCTGTGGATATTCTGTCACCTCCACTGAAATTCTGCCCTTGAATCTCTCGGTGAATTTACTCAAACGGTAAACTGCTGTAAAATCTTGAGAATCGAATCATGTGACCTGTGTGACCTCTACGTGACCTCTGCATACAAATACCACTCGTCCTCCTGGGTGTGGTGATACTGAAGCACCGCCCAGTGGGAGACGATGCTTTTGGTCGTCACTTTTATAAAGAATCCCTGCCATGTCTGTGTAATGTACTTTGTAATCTTTCTACAATCTTAAAAGTGTCAAATCTCACCGATAAAGCCTAAAATAATCTCTGAAACTGAGATTATCAACATAGCATAGTACGAGGTGTTCGCCTTGTTCTATAATATGACAGATATTTCTGTTTATATATTTATGTCATATAAAAAAAACATGCAGTATTAATGTTCTGTTTTAATGTTCTTTCTAACACGTGATTCTCGTCCATCAGTAACATTTGAGTTTGATTTTAATTTATTTAATTTTATCTCATCTGTGTCCATTGCTATGTATTCTGTAGGCATAAAAGATAAATATGTCCTAATATATATACGCGATGTAAATGAAATAAAACCAATGATAATACAATATGTGTCTTTCTCTTCAACATGTCCTAATAATGACTTACGGTGAATGTTGTGTTCAAGTATGTTGTAAGTGTAAAATACAGTTGCAGCTTAATCAAAATCTAAAAAATACACATCAATATTATTGTTATTTATTGTTTTTTTTATTCATTATTAACACCATTCTATATCATTAATGAGCCACTAGGGGGCAGCAGTAACACAGTTTTCTTTCCAAATAGGCTGTAGATAATGCATGGAAAATGTGTCGGCCTAGGGAGCTGAATCTGATTGGCTGTCACATTTTAAAATTACTCTGCGACAACCAATCAGATTCGATCCCCCTTAAACTGAAGGTTACCTCAGGCTGTGATTCAGCATCCCTCTCTGGTGGAGAGGCGGAGGAGGAACAGCTGGACAGATGTGTCCGTAGGCTTTTTAAACTTGTCACGCCAGCCCCTGCCGGGCATCAGGGATGTGTCCTGTCCACCGTGGGCCAGGAGGCGGCCTGCTCACCCCTCGCACACAAACGCCATCTAGTGGCCCCCTTCCCACGGCGAGCCTCACAGAAACTATGTCTGTGAAGCCATACCTGTACAGGGTTCCATTGAGGGGTATAGACTTGAGCTCAGACTCTCTCCACCACCTTTTGAACTGCATCAAGGTAGGCCCAGATTACGGGGTCGTGTCCTCTGGACGGTGGTCATGAGTGAGTCTCAGGAATTTCAGGAGAGTTGGGGACCGGGGGGGGGGGGGTGTGTCTCTTACTGCTGTAGCAAAGCACTGGGCCTGGCTCTGGTTCCTTGCGAGGCTTTTTGTCTTTCTTTTTACCCTCTTCTCTCTCTTTCTCCCTCTCTCTCTCTCTCTCTCTCTCTCTCTCTGAGCTCATGAACGCCCTTCGTGTGTCCAGTCTCTGTCCTGTCTTCATTGCATAGGTCCCTCTCGACCTCAAGGTTCTTGTGTCCCGGGTCAGAGACATTCCTGATACAGTATCTCCTCGCTTATTTCAGCTCCCCTTGGACTCATTCATTGAAAAAGACCTCCATTGAAGAAAGACAAAACAAGATAGTGGTGGTGATTTAACTGATTATTCATTAATAATCAGTGTCAATCAGTAATCAGATTATTCATTTCACCTCTTATGACACTCATTGAAGTTACATTGGGACATTAAGCCAAAATCACTCACACCCAATCAAAGAAAATTGTATAAAATGAGGGAAACCGATTTCAAGGAACGTGCTGATATGTGTGTAAATGTTCTTTTTGCAGAATCTCATTTAATCATGAAGGTGAAAAAGATCTCAGTAGCATAATAGATACGCTGGGCGATCGAATTGACCTCACATCAACATAAACAGCAGTAATTTACTTTGTGTTCCCGGTAAAAGAAACAAAAAGTTGGTCTTAAGCTCACAAAGATACACGTACGTCAAAGGGTGAGTTATTCGTTGAGGTTGTGTGAAAGTGGCCACCTGTTGGTCGGGTTGTGTTTGAGAGCTGCGGCCACAAGGTCATTAGCCACCAGCTGAACGATTCCCACCTTCAGTTGATTCTGTTAAAAACATTCACGACCGGACCGGTATATATTATGAACGCTGCACGTACACTGTGAGTACATTTTACCCTCAGTAAGTAAAATGTATTTATATAGCACCTTTCACAGACAAAGTCACAAAGTGCTGCACAGGAGTAAAATAGTTAAAGTAAGACACAAGAGGTGAGACAAAGGCCAGTCTGAACAGATGAGTCTTCAGCTGCTTTTTAAAAGTCCAGTGGAAGAGTGTTCCACAGTGTAGGTGCTGCAATTTCAAAGGCATCAGAACCGCTTGCTCGATGCTAAAAATACAAAAGTTTTAATGAAATAAGAGGGAAGTTTTAGTCTGCTGAAGTAGTGGTGAAGAGCCGCTGTTTCAGAGATGCACACATAACTCGACCATAGTTGAGTTATGTGTGCGCATAACAGATGCAAACTTTTAAAACTTTTATGAGGCTTCTAAATAGTTTATGTGAGTCTGATACCCCCCCCCGGAATATGCTGGTGTGGGGCATTGTGGTTCTGGTGCAGTGCCTGGGCCAGCTCCTTATTCTCACACACACATATATACTGTATATACTGTACACACACACACACACACACACACACACACACACACACACACACACATACTGTATACATACACACACGCACACAAACACACATATACAGGCACATGCACACATGCACACACGTGTCTCTTGAACCTTTATTAAGAGTTAACCCATTCACAGACCACATATGTTGCCCGCCCCCCATATAGTGAGACAGCCCGCATGTGTGTGTGTGTGTGTGTGTGTGTGTGTGTGTGTGTGTGTGTGACGCCTCACCAGACCAGAGACCAGAGCAGATCAGCAACCAGGGTTAGGGGCCCCGCAGAAGGTTAATGTGTAATTTTGGTGGGGCCGACGGACAGAGAGACAGTGGATTGGCGGACGGGAGATCAGTCTATTTAGCTGCTGTCTCAGTCAGCGGGACAGATGCCGTTGACACTCTTCAGCCACAGGTAACCTCGCCGCACACAACGACGCAGGAGACACTTCACACATGGATTGCGTTTATATTTTATCCAAAGCAAGGTAACAACCAACACGTCAGGAGCAGTTAGGGTTCGGTGGTGTCTTGCTCAGGGACACCTCAACACTTAGCTATAGGAGGGGGAGCGAACCAGCAACCTTCCTGTTGCCAGACAACCGCTCTGGTTATAATTATTATTATGCTTATTTTTTTACTATGATTTCATTTGGATGTTGTTACTTGTTAGTACTATGAGCTATTTTTTATATTTTTATCTTGTTGTCTTTCTACTTGTATGGCTTAGATCCTTGCAACTGTGCAGTGTTTTTTAATGTAATTGAGTTACTTCTAGTTCTGTTGTGAAAACTAATAAACTAAAACATGGTGCTGCTGTATCCATCCCCTTGAGGAGGAGGAGGAGGAGAAGGAGGTGGTGGTGGTAGTGCTGGTGCTGGTGGTGGTGTTGTGTCCCCCGGGATCAGTAACTGGAATCTGTCCCTGCCGTGTGTCGCAGAACGCAGGGTCCGGCTGGTTACTGCACCCTAGGGGGCGCCCTCTCTCCATCTCTCTCAATTTCAATTCAATTCAATTCGAAAGCAATTAACACGGATGGTAAATCAAATAAATATATTAAAACTTCTACATTTCAAAAGCGTTTTAAAAATCTAGCAAAGGAAAAATAACCATCACACACACACGCACACACACACGCACACACACACTCTCGCTCTCTCTCTCTCACACACTCTCTCTCTCACATTCTCTCTCTCTCCCTCACTTTCTCTCTATCGGTGGCATGTGTGTGTGTGTCTCTCTCTCTCTCTGTGGCATGTGTGTGTGTGTGCCCCCCCCCCCCTCTCTCTCTCTCTCTCTCTCTCTCTCTCTCTCTCTCTCTCTCCTGACGTCTCTGTGAACTCAGTGGTTTTAGAGGGATGGGGAGATTCCCGGATGGTGAGTTTCCTGGAACACTGCGCTGGTTGTGGGCTGGGAGGAGGTGACGCAGGGGGGAGAAGGAGCAGGTGAAGGTCGGGGTGGGGGAGGAGGAGGTGAAGTCGAGGAGGAGGAGCAGGAGGAGGTGAAGTCGAGGAGGAGGAGCAGGAGGAGGTGAAGGGGAGGAGGAGGAGCAGGAGGAGGTGAAGTCGAGGAGGAGGAGCAGGAGGAGGTGAAGTCGAGGAGGAGGAGCAGGAGGAGGTGAAGGCGAGGAGGAGGAGCAGGAGGAGGTGAAGTCGAGGAGGAGGAGGTCTGTTGTCCACCATGAGGGAAAACCACAGAGAAACTTCTGCTCATAACCTGGTGTTGAATTTCTGTCAGTTTAGTTGAGTAGTTTGGGTGAGGTTAGTTTAAGGAAGTTTGTGTTAAGTTTAAAGTGATAAGTGATAAGTTTAAAGAGATTTGGGTTAGTTCAGTTTAAAGGTTTGGGTTAGTACGTTTTCATGGGTTAATTTCAAGTATAATCATTTATAAACAGTTTTAAATGGGTATAGGTACAGTATATAGCCAGACTAGCTGTTGTGAACTAACTGTATTAGGCCTACCTCACTAAACTCTGAGATTACTAAAAACACAAGTTAACATTAGGATGGTTGTGTGATATATTTTAACTGTGTACTTTTTATACATGTAAATATATATCACATTTTTTATTCTATTCTATTTCTCAGTGTGGCCAGTGGGTGGCAGGAGGGAGTTTGTAATATGTACACACAGGCCTGTATTGGGTGGGGTTGTACAGTTAACTGCATTACAAATCTTTTGCAATGTCTGTTTACACGCATCCCTCGTGAGGAATGGAGTTTATATCTGTTGCTTTCCAAGCAACGAGTACATTGAGTCTGGGATTAATTAGTGTTAAGGGACATGGGGTTTCTTTTGGGTTTTTTTAAGAAAGCCACAAAGCTATGGTTATGTAACAGTTGGAGATTTGTATACGCCCGACACACAGGAGAACGGTTGGAAAAGCAGCAAAATAAACGGTTTTAAAAGGTCCACAGAGTGTGTTCAGGGTTACACGTTCTTTTATCTGTGACTCGGGCAGACCTTGGGAGTCTTTCTGGCTGCTTTATTAACAGAAATGCATAATGCTTAACTGAGAGACAACAGTGTTTATCTCGCCTACTGTGAGTGTGATGTGCGTGGAAAGGGGGAGATGGTATGTCCACACGCACACACACACACACACACACACGTGCATGCACACACACACCTGTTGGGTTCTGGCCATTCTCCTGTCACCTATATGGGTCACACATTCCCCAAAGGTCACTCACTCCTAATCTATTATAGGAAACTGTCACTGACCTGCCACACACACACACACACACACACACACACACACACACACACACACACACACACACACACCGTAATATTAACAGAAAACCATATATTTATTATTATCCCGGCTCTAGTACTACAGCAACGCTTTAGTTGTCAGGAGTGGTGCAGCAGCAGCAGCAGGTAAAACCAGAAGCTTGCTGGTTCGATGCCCGGTCTCCTCCTCCTCCTGGCTAAAGTGTCGAGGTGTCCCTGAGCAAGACACCTAACCAACGGCGTCAGTGTGTACTAATGTGTGTATGAATGGGTGACTGTGAGTCGCTCGCTGTAAAGCACTTAATTGAGCGGCCAGAGGTTAACATAGCATAGCATAGCGCTGTATAAATCCAGTCTGTTTCCCCGTGAGCGGGGTCCTCGCGCCGTCCTGTCTGACTGAAGCTGTTGGGGTGGACTATGGTCTGAATGTATGTTTGTGATAGCAGCAGCTTTGGCTAATTAGTGGCTTCGTGTTTAATTGCGTGTTCTGTTGAAGGGGACAGCGTGGCAATTGTGCCTCGATGCTTCTGGAACTTTCTTCCTACGTATGACACAGCAGAGCAGGAATAGCACACATATACAGCCCAAATGCGAGTATTTTTTAACTGAAAAGCAGACAGTTTGTCATGTATAAAACACACTCCCGTAAACAGTAACCTTTATTGAGTCCGAGGTTTGTGAGTATGTTTGCAAAAATACCTTTATACTATATTTTATACTATATATATATAACTTACTGAGGCAACAGAAAATAAACTACTGACATATTTACAGCTACACACCCGACGGTAAACGGCGTGATTGACTACACACGTTTCATTAAGACGATCGACAAAGCCGCTTATGTTTCCATGTTGAAACTGATTAAAAAAAGAAAATCTCATATATTACACGGGAGAAAGAGAAAAGAGAAAGATAAAAACCATTCCTCTACAGTCTGTCAATAAATATCCTCTTCAACTCGTCCAAGAAGCGAGTTTCTCCATCGCTGTCCAGAAACCCTCTCTGAGGAGAGCGCCGTTGCCAGGGCAACCACGAGTGGAGTGGGATGGGGGGGAGTACAGAATTCTTGGCACATAGTTGTGTGTTAGCATCGATCTTGATCCATCACCCACGATCTAAAATGAACAAAGGAACATATCCCACCGATTGCTTTGTGGGAACGTGAGTGTTTTTTTTGTGTGTGTGTGTGTATGTGTGTGTGCGCGCGCGTGTGTGTGTGTGTGTGTGTGAGTGAGAGAGCAGGAGAGTTTGTGTGTGTGAGATGGAGAGCGGGAGAGAGAGAAAGAGAGAGAAGGAAAGAGAGAGAGAGAGAAGGAAAGAGAGAGACAGAGAGAGAGAGAGAGAGAGAGAGAGAAGGAAAGAGTGAGAGAGAGACAGAGAGGGAGAGGTAGAGAGAGAGAGAGAGAGAGAGAGAGAGAGAGAGAGAGAGAGGTAGAGAGCGAGAGAGAGAGCGAGAGCGAGAGAGACAGAGAGAGAGAGAAAGAGAGAGAGAGAGAGGACCAAAACCTCCACAAGCCACAAGAACAGCTTCTTCCCCGAAGGCAACTGGCCTCATAAACCCAGAAACCCGGGAGGGACCTCCCACTGATCCTCATACACTGGCGTTTATGAGGTCCTCAGTACATGGCGTCCTCGTATATGTCCGTGCGCATGCAGAACAGGACGCCGCCGCCCAGCATGAAGATGGTGGCGCCCCAGCCCAGGCCGTAGCCCCAGTTGAACTCGTGGTACGTCTGCAGCACGGTGCCGTCGATGAACTTGATGGGGTAGAGGATGAGCGCGCAGGCCTGAAGCACGGCTGCAGGCCCAGGGCACACAACACAACACACACACAACACACAAGACAACACAACACACAACACAAGACAACACAACACACAACACAAGACAACACAACACAACAAAGATTAGTTTGGAGAGGAGAGACTTCCACACAAATTCCACACAAATATTGATTGAATTGTTTAAAGTTGTCTGTGAGAATGTATGCTTCGAATAAATACTGCAGGAGTGAAGCAGTAAGGATTCCATTGTACTTGTTACATATGGCAATAAATAAATCTTAAATCTTGAATCTTTAAATTGCACATTTAAATTGCTTATTTTGTATATTTATTTTTATAATTTGTATAATTTCTATATAATTACTTTTCAGAGTTTATTGTAATTAATTTGTTCCTCCCAGTACTCTCTGTTTAATGTTCAATGTTATGCACCAATTCACAAAAGCACATTCCTTGTCTGTGAAAACTACTTGGCAATAAACCCGAAGTCCGGTTCAACACTTCGCTCGTGTACGTCATTGAACCACTTAATACACCTTATAGACCAGCCAAGACATACACTAATAACTACACGTAATTGAACTGTGCATGATTATCTTCATGAATATCAGTCTTCACTGTCCGCAATGGCCACAAAGACACAACTTTCTCAGATGCATAAAACGTGTGTGACCTTGTTGCCATGTGAACGGCTGTGTTATTATTATGGGATGCGATCTGTACAGCTGTTGCATTCGCTACGACTGGTGGGAAACATCTGCCCGGTGAGATGGAATAAAAATTGGGGATTACTGAAAGAGTGTGTGTGTGTGTGTGTGTGTAACGTGGTTTGGAATCCATTCCACTGTTCTCCCTGTGTGTGTGTGTGTGTGTGTGTGTGTGTGTGTGTGTGTGTGTGTGTGTGTACATGTGTGTGTGTAAAGACATTTGGAATCCATTCCACTGTTCCCCCTGTCTGTGTGTTTGTGTGTGTGCGCGTGTGTGTGTCTATGTGTGCGTGGGTGTGTGTGAATGTGTGTAACGAGGTTTGGAAATCTATTCCACTGTTCTCCCTGTGTGTGTGTGTATATGCGTGTGTGTATGTGTGTAACGAGGGTGTGTGTGTGTGTGTGTAACAAGGGTGTGTGTGTAAAACGTGGTTTGGAATCCATTCCACTGTTCTCCCTGTGTGTGTGTGTGTGTGTGTGTGGGTGCATGTGTATGTACAGTATGTAACAAGGGTGTGTGTGCGTGTGTGTGTGTGTGTGTGTGTGTGTGTGTGCGTGTGTATGCATGCATGCGTGTGTGGAACTTGGTGTCCATTCCACTGCAAATCAAAGGTTGTCATCAGACCTCGCGTGGCACCAGACTGGACCGGCTTCAAACAGAAACATCAGATTGTGTTACAAAAACACGCCGTCCACATCTAACGGGGACAGATCGCGACACTCTATCGCGTTACTTCTGGAACGTGTGCAGTTATAACATGGCCTGTGTTCCCTCGATCCCTTGATCCCTCGTTCCCTCGTTCCCTACTCCCTACATATATCGTACTCTATTGAGGGAAGACAACAAGTATAGGGGGGATCTCTCTATTGGACGAATTCGAACACAATGAAAACCGCAATGCATTTTGGGCTATCCTGGACTCTTTTCCTCTCCTAACTCTAGCACATATTGCTGTCTCTCTTTTAACAAATGTACTCTTTGTAAGTCCACCTAAATGTACCGTATTTTTCGGACTATAAGGCGCACTTAAAATCCTGTAATTTTCTCAAAAATCGACAGTGCGCCTTATAATCCGGTGCGCCTTATGTATTAACCTCGAACCGATTTTATGTGGTACACGGCGCTCAAAAATCTGTCAAGCCGCACCGCTTGATGGATTGTCGGCGCATTACGGCTACCGCGGCGTAATACTAGCCTTGCGGAGTAATACGTACTGTGCTTCAACATACCGGTAATATTATGGTGTGTGTATAAGGACTGAAGATGAAGAATTTGATGGATTTGTGGATGAGGAATGAACTGAAAAAGTGAGTGCCTGACACACTGACCTTCAAGCGGATAATTATAGCCACGGAAAAAAAAAATTGGACACACTATCGCATGAGGTTTACGTTACCAACGGTACCATTGAGGCAATGTTCAGGGCGCGTTCATAACCAGCAAAGAAACAACAGCAACAACAGCAACTTAACAACAACAACAACAACAACAAACAACAACAAAAAGTAACAACTAGAACAGCAACAAAGCAACAACAACAAACAGTTATTCCGAGAACCCAGTGGAAGCATTGTAAAGTTTGTCATCACGACGACGTTAGGAAACCCGTTTAGAATCAGAGGAAGTCTTAAGGGAAGGCCTCGACGGAGCATGATGAGTCCCGGAGCGCCCCGCCCCCCCCCCCCCCGGCTCTGCTGCTCTGCGATCATTGCTCAGAAATGTGAAAAAGCGGCATGATACGTGGTTGGCACCGCGGCGGAGAAGAACTTAAGAGGCTTTGGGGAAGGCGGGTTCTCGGGCTCCTCTAGACTCACACTGGACCGGAGAGGAAGGAGGGGGGGGAGAGTCTCGCCCACGATGCTGTAACCCGTGTTCGTTAGTATGGCTCTAAGGTGTGTCTTCACTTGAGACGTGGTGGTTTCAAGATTCAAGAATCTCAAGATTCAAATTCCTTTAGTACATGAATGCTTACTCGCCATTCACTCCTGCAGTAATTCTTTAAATATACATTCTAAACCAGTCTGAACAAATAGAAGATAGTAGCGAACAAGTTCAGTAAAAAGTAAAAAGTGACAAAAAGAGTCGCAACATCTGAGGTATGCATGACACCGCTAAAACATTCACGGATCTTTTTGGGGCTAACTTCAGGTGAGTCCTGTTTGTCCGGACGCGTGCAGTGTGACATTGACCATGGCGTTAGCGTGTGTCTTTTATATGTGGTGACGGGATATGACCTCCGCCCGTAAAGCGTTGTGAGCAGACACATGTGTTCTGCTGAGGCGTGACAAGACTGCTTGTTTAACTCTTCATACACCGAAAAACACCAAAGCAGCACACCCCCCCCACGAGAACCCACTAACACCACACCACACCCATCCGACGGCACGACAGTAACTTAGCTTCATCTGGCCTATCCGGTACCTGGCCTCGACCGACTACACGATCTCCGCGCCTCCGTCGGTACGGATGGAACACGGCGTTCGTCTTTACCAGTGTCACGTTCGCCAATTCTAGTCAGTGTTCGCACACTCGTAAGAGCGCCCCGCGCGACGGCAGCCTCGATGCGTTGAGCTTGAACACCCCCCCCCCCCCCCCCGCGCTAGCGCCACTACTGCCACTAACACTACCGTCACCTCCACCTCCTCCTCCACCACCCCCCCCCCACCAGCCCCCCTGTCTCCTAGTCTGTTCCCCTGGAGGGAGGAGGAGGAAAGGTGGGGCCCCGTGTGTGTGTGTGTGTGTGTTACAAGGGCCTCCAGTCTGGGAGTGCACCTCCGACCACCAAATTAGGAACTTAAGTCACACAGCATACGTGTGTGTGTGTGTGTGTGTGTGTGTGTGTGTGTGTGTGTGTGTGTATGAATGGAACGCTGTGTTCCTTTGATCGCACACACACTTACACAATGCTAACGCTACGCCAACACACTCACTGGTTCACTGTTTCCGAGGAAATCCTGTCCTGTGTGGTGTGTGACGACTGAGGTGACAGAGACTGTGTTTCCAGAAAGACTGAGAGAGACGCAACAATTATGAATTCATTCTCCGGTCTGCAGAGGAAAAGTTTATTAGACTAAGCCCGCGTTTAAGTTGGGCTCCCTCGTGCCGTATATATATATATATATATATATATATATTGCACACTATTTAGGGCTTCACCGTTGTGTTGTGTTGTCTGAACTGTGAGTGTACAGTCATGGTTTCCTATATAGCGGACTACTTAATATAAAACATGATGTCATTACATTTACATTTAGGTCGACTTACAAAGAGTACATTTGTTGAAAGAGAGACAGCAATTTAGTGCTAGAGTTAGGAGAGGGAAAGAGTCCAGGATAGCCCAAAATGCATTGCGGTTTTCATTGTGTTCGAATTCGTCCAATAGAGAGATCCCCCCCTATACTCGTTGTCTTCCCTCAATAGAGTACGATATGTAGGGAGTAGGGAACGAGGGAACGAGGGATCAAGGGATCGAGGGAACACAGGCCATGTTATAACTGCACACGTTCCAGAAGTAACGCGATAGAGTGTCGCGATCTGTCCCCGTTAGATGTGGACGGCGTGTTTTTGTAACACAATCTGATGTTTCTGTTTGAAGCCAGTCCAGTCTGGTGCCACGCGAGGTCTGATGACAACCTTTGATTTGCAGTGGAATGGACACCAAGTTCCACACACGCATGCATGCATACACACGCACACACACACACACACACACACACACACACGCACACACACCCTTGTTACATACTGTACATACACATGCACCCACACACACACACACACACACACAGGGAGAACAGTGGAATGGATTCCAAACCACGTTACACACACACACCCTCGTTACACACACACACACACACACACACACCCACACCCTCATTATACACACACACACACACACACCCTTGTTACACACACACACACACACACACACACACCCACACCCTCATTACACACATACACACACGCATATACACACACACACAGGGAGAACAGTGGAATAGATTTCCAAACCTCGTTACACACATTCACACACACCCACGCACACATAGACACACACACGCGCACACACACAAACACACAGACAGGGGGAACAGTGGAATGGATTCCAAATGTCTTTACACACACACATGTCCACACACACACACACACACACACACACACACACACACACACACACACACAGGGAGAACAGTGGAATGGATTCCAAACCACGTTACACACACACACACACACACACTCTTTCAGTAATCCCAATTTTTTATTCCATCTCACGGCGATGTTCCACCAGTCGTTAGCGAATGCAACAGCTGTACAGATCGCATCCATAAATAATAACACAGCCGTTCACATGCAACAATGTCACACACGTTTTATGCATCTGACGAAATTGTGTTTGGGCATTGCGACAGTGAAGATGATATTCATAAGATAATCATGCACAAGTTCAATTACGAGTAGTTATGCTGATGTCTTGCTGGCTGTAAGGTGTTACGTAGTTCAATGGACGTCACACGGAGCGCGTGTGAACGGACTTCGGTTTATTGCCAATAGTTTTCACAGACAAGGATGTGCTTTGTGATTTGTGGCATAACATTGAACATAAACAGAGAGTACTGGGAGAACATAATTGAATTAACAATAAACTCTGAAAATAATTATATAGAATTATAACAAATTATAAAAATAAATATACAAATAAGCATTTAAATGTGCAATTTAAAGATTCAAAAGATTAAGATTTTATTTATGCCAATTAACAAGTACAATGAATCCTTATGCTCACTCCTGCAGTATTATTCGAAGCAAATTCACAGACAATTAAAACAATTCATCATATTTGTGTGAAATGCAATTGTGTGGAAGTCTCTCTCCCAACTTCTTTTGTTGTGTTGTGTTGTCTTTGGTCTGTGCTGTTGTGTGTTGTGGTTGTGTGTGTGTTGTCTTTGTGTGTGTTGTGTTGTTGTGCCTGGGCCTGCAGCCGTGCTTCAGCCGCCTCGCGCTCTCCTCTACCCCATCAAGTTCATCGACGGCACGTGCTGCAGAGTCCAACGAGTTCAACTGGGGCTACGGCCTGGGCTGGGCGCCACATCTTCATGCTGCGCGGCGTCTGTTTGCATGCGCACGGAATTACGAGGACGCCAGTACTAGGACCTCATAAACCTGCCAGTGGTAGAGGATCATGGAGTCCTCCCGGGTTCTGGGTTTGAGGCCAGTTTGCCTTCGGGAAGAAGCTTTCTTGTGGCTTGTGGAGGTTTTGGTCCTCTCTCTCTCTCCTCTCCTCTCTCTCTCTTCTCTCTCTCTCTCTCTCTCTCTACCTCTCCCTGCTCTGTCTCTCTCTCACTTTCTTCCTCCTCTCTCTTCTCTGTCTCTCTCTTCTTCTCATCTCTTCTTTCCTTCTCTCTCTTTCTCTCTCTCTCTCCTCTCTCCATCTCACACACAAACTCTCTGCTCTCTCACTCACACACACACACACACACACACACGGCGCGCAGCGCACACACATACACAACACAACAACAACAAAAAAACACTCCACGTTCCACAAAGCTGAGGTGGATATGTTCTTTGTTCATTTTAGATCGTGGGGATGGATCAAGATTGATGCTAACAACAAGACTATTTGCAAGAATTCTGTACAACCCCCCCCCCATCCACTCCACTCGTGGTTGTTCCCTGCACGGCTCTCCTCAGAGAGGGTTTCCGACAGCGATGGAGAAAACTCGCTTCTTGGACGAGTTGAAGAGGATATTTATTGACAGACCTGAGAGAATGGTTTTTATCTTTCTCTTTTCTCTTTCTCCCGTGTAATATATGAGGATAATCTTTTTTTTAATTCAACTTCACCATGGAAACATAAAGCGCTTTTGTCGATTGTCTTAATGAACGGTTATCAAATCACGCCGTTACCATCGGGTGTGTAGCTGTAAATATGTCAGTAGTTTATTTTCTGTGCCTCGAGTAAATATTATATTTATAGATGAAATATAGTATAAAGGTATTTTTGCAAACATACTCACAAAACCTCTGGAACTCAATAACAGTTACTGTTTACGGGAGTGTGTTTTATACATGACAAACTGTCGCTTTCAGTTAAAAAAAAATACTCGCATTTGGGGCTGTATGGTGTGCTATTCTGCTCTGCTTGTCATTACTAGAAGAAAGAATAATCGAGGCACCAATTTGCCACGCTGTCCCCTTCAACAGAACACGCAATTTAAACACGAAGCCACTAATTACCAAACTGCTGCTATCACAAAAACAATACATTCAAGACCATAGTCCACCCCAACAGCTTCATCAGACAGGACGGCGCTGAGGACCCCACTCACTGGGAAACAGCACTGGATTATACAGCCATCGCTATGCCTATGCTATGTTAACCTCTGGCCGCTCAAGTAAGTGCTTACAGCTAGCGACTCACAGTCACCCATTCATACACACATTAGTGCACACTGACGCCGTTGGTTAGGTGTCTTGTCACAGGGACACCACGACATTTAGCCAGGAGGAGAGGAACGAGCATCGAACCACAAGCTTCTGGTTTTACCTGCTTGCTGCGCCTGCACCACTCCTGACAACTAAAGCGCTGCTGGTAGTACGAGAGCCGGATAAAATAAAATATGATTGGTTCTTCTTGTTAATATTACTGTGGATGTGTGTGTGTCTGTATTTGTTGTGTGTGTTGGCAGTCAGTACATTTCCTATAATAGATTAGGAGTGAGTGACCTTGGAATGTGTGACCCATTATAGTGACAGAGACGAATGGCCAGAAACCCAACAGGTGGTATGTGGCATGACAGTGTGTGTGTGTGTGTGTGTGTGTGTGTGTGTGGTGCGTGATGACATACCATCTTTCCCCCTTTCCACCAATCAACACTCACAGTAGGCGAGATAACCACTGTTGTCTCATCAGTTAAGCATTCGCATCTTCTGCTTAATAAAGCAAGCCAGAAAGACTCCCAAGGTCTGCCCGAGTCACAGATAAAAGAACGTCTGTAACAACTAACACCTCTGTGACCTTTTAAAAACCGTATTTTGCTGCTTTTCCAACCGTTCTCCTGTGTGTCAGGCGTTATACAAATCATCCAACTGTTACATAACCATAACTTTGTGCTTTCTCTTAAAAAAAACCAAAAGAAACCCCATGTCCCTTAAAAACAATATCCCAGACTCAATTACTCAGTTGCTGTGAAAGCAACAGATATAAACTCCATTCCCACGAGATGCGTGTAAACAAGACCATTGCAAAAATTTGTAATTCAGTTAACTGTACAACCCCACCCAACACAGGCCTGTTGTGACATATTACAAACTTCGCCTCACTGCACCCCCAGCTGGCCACAACTAAGAAATTATAATATATTTATGTAAAAAAAGTACACAGTTAAATATAATCACACAACCATGCCTACATGTTAACTTGTGTTTTTAGTAATCTCAGAGTTTAGCTGACCATAGCCTAATACAGTTAGTTCACACAGCTATCTGCGCTAATATACTTACCACTACCCATTTTTTAAAACTGCGTCTATCATGATATATCACTTGACATAACCCTATAAAACGTACTAACCCAAACCGTTAAACTAAACTCTAATCCCAAATCTCTTTCAACTTATCAGCTTATCACTTTAAACTTAACACAAACTTCCTTTAAACTAAACCTCACCCAAATCTCTATTTCAACAAAACTGACAGAAATTCAACACCAGGTTGATGAAGCAGAAGTTTCTCTGTGTTCCCATGGTGGACAACAACCTCCTCCTCGACTTCACCTCCTCCTGCTCCTCCTCCTCACTCCCAACCTCCCTCCCTGCTCCTCTCTCCTCGCCTTCAACCTCTCCTGCTCCTCCTCCTCCCTTCACTCCTCCTCCCCCAACCCACCCCGACCTTCACCTGCTCCTTCTCCGCCCCTGCGTCACCATCCTCCCAGCCCACAACCAGCGCAGTGATTTCCAGAAACCACCACTCGAGGAATCTCCCCATCCTCTAAAAACCCACTGAGTTCACAGAGACGTCAGGAGAAAGAGAGAGAGAGAGAGAGAGATGAGGGGGACACACACATCCACAGAGAGAGAGAGAGACACACACACACATGCCCACCGAAGGAGAGAAAGTGAGGCGAGAGAAGACTAGAATGTCTGAGAGAGAGAGTGTGTCTGAGAGAGAGAGAGCGAGAGTGTGTGTGGCGTGTGTTGCGCGGTGTGGTGATGGTTATTTTTCCTTTGCTAGAATTTTAAAAACGCTACATCTTTTGAAATGTAAAAAGTTTCTGATATATTTATTGATTTACCATCCTGTTAATGCTTTCGAATTGAATTGAATGAATTTGGAATTGAGAGAGATGGAGATGAGGGCGCCCCTAGGGGTCAGAACAGGCCGGACCTGCGTTCTGCTACACACGGCCTAGGACAGTTCCAGTTACTATTCCCGGGACACAACACCACCACCCAGCACCAGCCCAGCCCACCAGTAGCACCACCACCTCCTTCTCCTCCTCCTCCTCAAGGGATATACGAGCGAGCACCAGTTTTAGTTTATAGTTGCCACAACAGAACTAGAAGTAATTTAATGACATTAAAAACACGCACAGTGCAATATCTAAAGCCATACAAGTAAAAGAACAAGTAAAATATAAAAATAGCTATAATACTAACAAGTAACATGCATTACTACAAGTAACATCCAAATGAGAATCATATAAAACAAAAAACATAATAATAATTGTCTGCAACAGCAAGTTTGTGGGTCCCCCCTCCTAGCTAAGTGTTGAGGTGTCCCTGAGCAAGACATCCACCGAACCCAACTGCTCCTAGACGTGTGCTGTACCTTGCTTTCGGATAAAATATAAACACAATCCATTGTAAAGTGTCTCTGCGTCTTGTGTGCGGCAGGTTACCTTGCTGCAGTGTCACGGCGCATCTTCCCGCTGACTGAGACAGCAGCTAAATTAGACTGATCTACCGTCCGCCATCCACGTCTCTCTGTCCTCATGCCCCACCAAAATTACACATTAACTTCTGCCGCGCCCCCTAACCCTGTTGCTGATCTGCTCTGGTCTCTGCTGTAAGGCGTCCCACCACACACATACACACACACACACACCCACAACACACACACATGCGGCGTCTCACTATATGGGGCGGCAACATTATGTGTCTGTGAATGGCTTAACTCTAATTAAAGCGTCAAGAAGACACGAATCACTCTCTCT